>NCKU01002138.1:0-19666 GCA_003675995.1 Dinothrombium tinctorium
TATCTTTCGCTTGCGACTGATCAGCAGGAGGTACTGGAGCAGCTTGATCAGAAGATGCTTCGCTTTGTTGTTGTTTTTCCGCGACATTTTCTATCGGCGCTTGGGTCGCAGGAGCTTCAGTTGGTGGTTGTTCAGCAGGTTTAGCTGACTGAACAGGTGCCTCTTCAGTCTTGACTGGTGCAGCTGGTGTTTCGGTCGATTTTGGTTGCTCGGTAGTCGAAGTCTCAACTTTTGGTTGCTCTACGGCTTCTTTAGACTCCGGTTGAGTAGGAACTTCTGTGGACTTAACTTTTTCAGTTGGTTTTTCCAACTTTTGTGGTTGCTCATTTTGCTTTTCAGCTGTTTCAGGAGGTTTTTGCTGTTCTTTTTTAGCTTTAGGCTCTGTTACTGGAGAAGCTTCGGTAGTGGTTACCTGCTGCTTAGGCGATTCAATTTTTTCTTCTATTTGTGGTTGTGTAGTTTCAGTAGGTTTCGATTGTTCAGTTGCTTGCACTGGTTGTTGTTGACTTGATTTTTCATCTACTTTCGGAGTTTCCGCTTTCACTTCTGCACTTTCTTTCTTAGGTTCTTTGACCGCCTCAACTGGTATTGGCTGTTGTTGTTGTTGTGTTGCTTCTTTAGCACTCGCCTCTGTTGATTCAACTTTAACTTTTTTCTCACTTTCACTGTCTATCGGTTTAACAGTTTCCGCGGTTGAAACTTTAGACTGTTCATTCGAAGAAGCAGTCGTGGCCGACGCTTCTGTTTTAGCGCTTTCATTCTGCTTTTGAGCTTGAGGATTAATAGATGCAGCTTCCTTCGTCGGTGCTACGGGTGTATCCGCTTTAGAGGTATCACTTTCGCTTCCTTGCTTTGCAGCAGCAGCAGAAGCAGCTTGTGTGTTCGTTTCCTTTTGAATAAATAACAAGAAGTGAACTTGATAATAATAACAACGATAATTAATCGAATGTATTCACAAAAGAAGGATTTGGGCAAACAAAAGAGGAAAACTTTATCAAAAGCTCAAGCTTACCATTTAGAATGAACAAACGACGCAAAAGTTTAAAAATTTTCAAACAAAAGTTTTTTGCTGTTAACAACAAACAGCAGCAGCAGCAAATGTTCACTGATCACAAGTCGGTCGAGAACTAAGTCTAGTGAGTGAATCGCACTCAATTTTTAAATAGCAAAAAATGTGGCCGACAAAAAAAAGTTTTAAAATATTTATTTGCGTAGACGTTTATTTGCGAGTGAGAAGCGAAAGCGAGAAAAATTTTTTTGGGCTAAAAAACAGGCGATCGCCAAAAATATTTTCTATATTTACGTTTTAAGTTTCGTGAATTCTATTTAGAAAAACAAAAACACACACACACACACACATACAAGCAGTTGAACACAGTGAATAAATTTTTGCTAAAAAATTCTTCTTCACTTTCCGAATTTCGCTTCTACTATTTTATGCGAACGAAAGCATTTTTACACTTCGATTGCGTCGTTTTACAGTTTCAAAAGCCAACATTTCTCAAAACTCAAAACAAATTAAGTTAAATTACACATTTATGAAGCGTTAAGTTATTTTTATATTAACGTCCTGCGTTTTGCTTTTTTTTTTAATTTGCTTTAATTACTCCGATTATGAAGCGATCATTGTGTTTAACAAGATGAAAATAGTGCGTAAATCATTTTGAATTTTATTTTATTTTTTCTGGTTTGATCATCATAGTGCGCATTTAATTTTAATCACTTTCCTGTCGTTGACATTAATTGAAATCAATGACTTTTAATAATTATTGAAAAATGATAAACGAAATCAGATGAATCGCACGTGTAAGTCATCACTTTGATCGGCGGTTTTCGTTTTTCATATTCGACTCTGGCCAAGAAGTTAACATTGTCTTTCTCAATTTAAAATTTGGGTTATTTCACTATTTGAGTAGATAAGCAACTTCAAAGACCAGCTATTTACGCAGCTATTGGCACTAAAACACTATCGATGCGTCTTGTGATGTTTGCAGCGAAAGATGATCACGTTGTCGTTTTTCTTTCGCTTTCAAAACGCGAAATTTCGCAATGGAAACGAAATAAAAAGCGACGAAAATAGCAAATTGCATAAAAGAGTAAATTTTTAGCAAATGACATACGAAAAAGCAAATAACGAGTGTAAATTTAAAAACTGTTAGAACAATCCGAAGCAGACACAAGCATTAAAAGCGATGAGGCGTTCACCAGAATAATTGAAGAAGGCAAAAAGATTATTGCAACAAACAAAAAACTTCGCATTCCTTACCTTTGACTGAATATCCGTCGTTTGCTCCTCGACATTCGACGCCGATTCTTCGTTATTAGGCTCCGAATTACGCTTCTTTTCACGCGAAAATCTTAAACCCATCGCGTTTTTTCTGTTTAAGTTTTTAAGTAATAAAGACAAAACGAGACACTTTCTTTTAAATATTAAGTCGAGACTTTGTAATGCGAGCGGAGGGCGCACAAAACTTTTCTTCTTCTTCTTCTTCTTCTCGACTCTACAGACACGCACACCAAACGACAACACGCTTTACGAACGAATGAGTAGTAGAAAATAAAGCGGGACGAAGAGAAGAGAAGAGAGAAATCGATTTTTGGGTGGTTTTAATTTAGTACAATAAAAACTGAGCGAGAGAAAACGGTTTTTCCAATCTCACTCACTGAGAGTAAGAGAGTGAGAGAGAGAAAGAGCTTCTGTTAATCATTACCAAATACAGATAAGTGACATAATGCTAAAGTACGGTGTGTTTAGATATTCGCGAATTGCGGCTAAAGTGAGTCAAAACGCAGGAGAGCGAAAGAGAGAGAGAGAAAGAGAGTGAGTGAGTGAGTGAGTGTAAACTAAATACTATTTCCAGGTTTAAACGTTAAAAACAGAAAATAGCGAATTGTTCGCAAACGAGAAAATTTTTTTTCTGTTTTCTGCACAACGTGACAATCATTTCCTTTCATATTTTCAAAATAAATGCAGCGAATGCATCGATCACATGGCGTACGAGTTTGCATCAAATTCAATTTTTAATTGTCTTTCGGTACTCTCGTTACAAACAACAATCGCTGAAACAAACGAAACGCTTTTTCAACGCGTTTACAACGTTTTTTTACAAGCGTTTTATGCATTTTAGTTAATTAACTAACGGCCGGCTTGCTTTTCGTCAATCTAAATTAACACTAATTAAACTGAATTCAAGTTTTAAAATAAAAGTTTTAACAATTTAAAATTCTCAATCGAAATTCATTTAAAAGAAAACTTTTTGGAATGTTGCATATTAAATAGTTTCGATAAGAAGTTGTGTGTTTGAGATCGATTTGAGATCACTTAAGCAGATTAAGTATTGAATCGAGAGAGAGAGAGAACAAGAGAAAGAGAGCAAATTGTGTAAAAATTTGAATTCATTTTCGTTTTTTTTTCTATTTAAACGGTGGTCTTGAGGAAGATGTCGTTCTCGAAGTGGTGCTCGAAGAAGGCCTCGATCTCGTTTGATTACGTGCACCGATATTTAAATCTTGGCTACTTGTGCGTAAATGAGTTCTACTTTTCGACGATAAACGTGCGCTGCTGATATTTTGCTTCGCCAATTTACGCGTCAATTCTTGTTCTAACAGTTCTGCTTCTTGCAAGCAATTGTTAACGAGGTTAGATTCTGCGTCTATTTCAGCGACGAGATCGCTTAAGCCGTCTGCCGTCGTGTCTACCGATGCAATTTCATTGCTCGGCTTCTTCACTGTGAATGGTGAAACTTTCGCCACTTGACTACACTTTTTGCTCGAGATCACATTCGCCTGCGATCGTTTACCACTCGCACTTTTTGTCTTTTCGTTGTTGTTGTATTCGATATACGTTTCACCGCTGGCATCGCCGCATTCGACTGGTACTTCGTCGTAGATGTGGTAATCATTTTTCTGCTTGCGTACGTCTACCGATGAACTTGACTTTATTCTCGGCGAGGTTTTCGACTTTCGCTCTTTTATCTCCTTTTTATTACTATTGCTATCGCTGCTTTCGGATTCATTTTTCTTCGCCTTCGTAAACTTGCGATTACCGCTCGAAAGTTTCGGTCGCGGCGCGGTCGGCTTATCGAACTCGAATACGATCACAGCGGAATCGCGAATATGTTGCTGTATTTCGGGCGACAGTAAAGACCACGATTGACAATTGGACGCTTGAAGAGCGTTGTGTATCAAGTATCGCTCGCAATGACGATACATTTTTCGGACAAGCGTAACGTATGCATCCACATAAGGTCCGTAGCCGAAGGCGGTTTCCGTTTCAGATATCATTAAAATATTACTCAATTGAATTATCGTTTTACACGCAACATCAGCTGTCAATGCGTTCATCGCTGCGAGAAGCGTATTCTCTAACGTTGAAATATTCCACGATCGCCCTTTGCCCAACGAGATGAACGAATTTGTCGATACAACGAGATCGTAATTAGTCGCGACATAATTGCACGAATCTTCCATCAGTTTAGCGATCAAAGCGAAAATCGGCTCTGCCCACTTCACTCTTGGCATCGAAGTCGCCAATCTCTCGCAATTTAATATCACTTCGAGTATATTGTCGGGAGTCATTTGATTCACTGCACTTTGATAGCAAGATTCAATCAGCGACGACGGTTGAAGTGAAGCAAAATTTTTGGTCGGCCATATGCTGACGAAATACTTTCCGATCCAAGAAAGGCATCTTTGAAAAAGATTTTCTAAACCGCACTGCGAGGAAAGCATCAAACAATCGATCACTCCGCTGATACACTCATTACATGGTTTGTGAAAGAAGTGGCAATAATTTTTCTTCAATTCGTAGAGAACAACTTCTTTAAGTGTGTCCAGCGATAAGAGATCGGAGAGTACGGCTAATTCAGCTAAATTTAAATTATCTTTGGGAATGACAACAGCACCGCTGTAAATGTGACAGAGAGCGAAATGCACACTATTGAACGAGAATCCTTTCAAATTAATCCTCTCCGCTTGACTTTCGATCCATTCGCCGGTGAACATGGCGGCGAAGTAAGGCGATCGCGAGACGAGTATACATTTATGCGATTTGATCTCTCTGTCCTCCGCCTCGATGATCACATCATAATTGATTTCGTCGAAAAACATACGCAATAAATCTTCGCCTAATTTAGAGCACGATTCAAGCGTTCGAGTGAGTAAACTATCCTGCTCGTCGATACTCTCTTGATTCGTGCTAAGTTGATCTTTTACGAACGAAGAGCTCAAACTGGACACTTCCGAATAAAAAGAATCGTCGTCGCGAAGCACAGAAGGTGAAAAATGTCCACGTCTTGTAATCGGTACCGACTTCCTATGAGTATTATTATTAAGCGAATTGTTTCTCGAAAGAGCACTGCTGCAGTCCGATCGCCACGAAGAAGACATCACATTATCCGCGCTCGGCAAAGTGCGCGGCGAGTCGATTTGCTTCAGATCGAGCGAACTTTTCGCCTTCTCGTGCTGCCGCGGAAGTGTGTCTTGATTCACACGTTTGCGGCGCGGAATCGGACTCATCGGTAAAAGTGGTATCTCTTCGCTTTGTACCGCTTCTACGGTGGTGTTTTTCAATGTGCCATTTCGCGATAGATTCAGACACGAATTACATTTTTTCTCTTCGTTGCAATGCACCGATGATGTAAACGACGATGACGATGCCGACGCAACTTCGTTTGGCTTCGTTTCAATGTAGGACACTGAATTGCTTCTGAACTGAGATGAGTTTAATCCATCATTGTCACTTTTATACTGATCGCAACTGTTTATGTCAATGAACATGAATCCTGATGACGCCGACGAGTTTCGCTCTTTTTTCACTTCTTGCTCCTGCTTGTGATCGGGCAACGATTGAACGTCAACAAAAAATTGAAACATCGATCCCGGCGATTTACTAGGAAACGAGTGACAAGGTTCTGCGATTGGCGTCTCAGCATCTAAATCGTTTTCATCTTTATCATCCGAATCTTGTTGACTGCTTTTCTTCGTTGAATTCGCATTCGCATCATTTTTTATATTCAAACTTCTCGGTTTTTGAATGTTGTCATCTTGCTTCGCCTCCTTATCGATCGCATCTTCTAACGGCATTTGACAAAGCAAATCAAAAGTACCACTTCTGACCATTTGACTGCTACTACTCGAGCCGCACATTTCGCGACCATTTTCATCCTCATCTCCACTGTCGAGCGAATTCGCACCGCTCATAAAACTACTTTCATCCTCGTTTCCTTTCTCATCGTTTGTCACACTGATATTAGTCAAAGAATCACTGTTAACAAAACTGTTCGACAAATTGTTCGTCGAGCGTATAATTTCAAGACTATCACTAAATTTGTTGGTCGAATCTTTGACGCTTCGCTTTCCACTATCGCATTCATCGTCGGACAATCTGAACACTTCTTCTTGATTGTAATTATCTTCGCTTTGAGCAACGCGATCAACTTCTTTCGGCTCATTCGCCGATCGCATCGCTTCTTCTTCACCACAATCCGAATGTGGCGATTGATTGCTGTTCAAAGAGTTCTCCATCATCCACTTTTTGAGCTCGCGAATCAATTCGACCTCATCCTTTCTGATGTCTTCTTCGGAATAAATTTTACGCAATAACGAGAATATTTTGCTCGCTTCAATCGAAAACGGAATTTTCACAGTAACAAGAGAAAAAGAAGAAGTGGAAGTTGAAGAAGAAGAGTTTTCAATACTATCACAAACTTTAAAATTGTTCACCAATTCTTTGTATAAGTTTGGTACGCGTGCGATAAACAAACAAGTGTGGCACCGTTTACTTACAGAAGAATCACACTCGATCACAAAATCAGCAAATGCTTCGCTGTCGAAAAGTCTAAGAAGAAAGCAAAAAAAAGAGAAAAGAGTGATTATCGAATAGTGAAGACGTACAAAGTGAATTGACGAATTACCGAAGTAAATCTTGTTCGAGTTTGCTTTTCACTTTACTTCGCAACTTTTGCTGCTCTTTCGCACATTTCAATGCGAAAGCGTGCGTTTGTCGCTGCTCCTGCTTCTCTTTGCTGGCCGCTCGCGATGAAGAACTCGTGGATCGATGTCTACGACTACACGATGTTGCTGTTGTGGTTGTAGAAGAGGAAGACGCCTGCTTGCTTGACTTTCGATCACCATCGGAGGATGCATTGCTTCTACGCTCACCGCTGGCCATTTGACGTATTCGTTGTGTCCGGCAAACACATACATTACGACTACACTTTTCTCTGTTTCTTTCTTAATTGCGCACAATTTGTATTTGCAAGCAAATGTTCTTTCGAGACATCGGTGTAATGCGAGCGTCGATGATACGAAATGCGGCGAACAAACAATAGCAAAAGAAGCGAATGGCGTTTTTATCGATCGCGTGGATCACTATTTGACATTAGTTTTCGCTGTAGACGCCATCCGTTTTATTTGTTGAAGTTAGCTTATCGATTGGATTTTTTTCACCGAAAAGATGTAAATTAAAACGCGAATGAAAATTACTTTAATTAAGCATAAGGTAAAAACTTTTCCTACATAATTTACAGTGTTTTAAACTTACATTTCACATTTTGCAAAAACATTGTTTATTCGCATAATTTCGAAAAGGGACATAATAGAGTTACAGGAATGAATATGAGTTTGTTATGAATGGTGTAATAATACGCGTTTAACCGTTTCAATTTAATTTTCGATCACTTCTTTGTTAAGACATTTGATGAGATATCTTTCCATATGCTTGACGCAATTGAAGCAGTTTTCACTGAAATGTACCGTTTCTCTATCATATCAGGACTGTTTCGAACTTAAGGCACCAAAGTGACCCTTTTGAGTGAATAGTGAAAGTGCTTGAAAGTATTGCGAATTGTATTCGAAGAAATATTTTGCATGCGATCAAATTCTTCAATGCATCACACTCTTACAAGAGTATCCTGTACGAAGATCAACAAGAAAATCTGCGACTGGATGGACGAAAATTGTTCATTTACACTAAAGCAAATAAGAGTGTGATGCATTGAAGAATTTGATCGCATCCAAAATATTTCTTTAAATACAATTCGCGATATTTTAAGGCACTATTCGCTCAAAAGGGTCACTTTAGTGCCTTAAATTCGAAACAGACCTGATATGATAGAGAAACGGTACATTTCAGTGAAAACTGCTTCAATTGCGTTAAGCATACGGAAAATTATCTCATCAAATGTCTTATCGAAAATTGAATTGAAACCATTAAACGCGTATTATTACACCATTCATAACTCATATTCATTCCTGTAACTCTATTATATCCCTTTTCGAAATTGTGCGAATAAAGTGTTTTGCGCTGATTGTGAAAAAATTTGCAAAAAGTGAAAGATTGTTTACATCAAAGCGCTCGATGAGTGTTTTTGTAAAATGTGAAATGTAAGTTTAAAACACTGTAATTTCCTTGTAAATTCTTTAAATGTGCGGAAAAAAATAATTAGCTTCAAATGGATTTATTAAACTTTTCTTTTGATTACAATTTAACCGAAAAGGTCAAAACCCATATCTTCATCCGACTCCTCGGATTCTTCTTTCTTTTCCTCTTTCTTCTCTTCTTTCTTTTCTTCGGCCGCAGGTGCAGCAGCAGCAGCGATAGCAGCGAATTTCGATGGATCTTTCAAGTATTCTTTTGCAGTCTCGGCTTCCTTGAAAGAAATATCGGTTTCAACCGCGACAGCGATCAAATTCTTCAATCCATTCACAATCGAGTGAGGAACTGAAGCAACAGTTGGATAACCGATAGCCAACGACACAGCAGCGATATTGCGAACACCTTCCAAGAAACGCGATCGCAAATCTTCAGGCGTAATGTCCAAAATTTCGGGATCGAAAACGGTTCCTGAATCGTACACTTGACGAATTTTCAAGCCATAAGTGAACGGAGAGATGTTCAACATATTCAACAATGTCGCTTCGGAAGCACCGACTTTTTCATCCTTTTTGATGAGATGAATCTCATTCTGAAAGTGATAAGTTAAAAAATCATCCTCTTAAAATGTAACAGTGGCATTACCAAAATTTCGATAGTTCCTTTCGAGATTTTAGTCGGAATTTGCAACGCCTGAAAGAAAGATGTCTTTTCAGGACCGAGTCCGGTGTTTTGTGGCGGTAATTTCACATCCAGCGGTGCAATTGCCCCCGCTCTCGCTGGCGCTTTCACTTTATTCTCCAATATTTTGTCGCGAATTTCGGTCAATTCTTCGCGCGTGAATACGAATCCAACGTTCCCTTTTATGTGCGGTAAGATTTTCTCGAGGCTCGGATTGTTTTCCAAATGTCCGCGAATCGCTTTACGAATCATCGTGTTTTTGCCCATTAAAAGCACCGCATTTTGTCGCAACGATTGACGAATTTGTTGCATTTGCTTCGAGCCTACGTTATCGACACCGACGATGAAACATTTCGGATATTCATCCATCAGTTGCTGAAATGAGTGTAAATTGCAAATGAATAAAACTAACCACAAAAAAAACTAAAGAACTTACCACCAATTTAAGGAAATAGTTGGACTTCCAAGTCGCGCGGTCCTCCCTTCCCATCTTTGTGTGGCGAAAGGATTGCTCAGATATCAAGAAACGAGTTTAAGGACAATGTGTTGATTGTTTAAATTTTAAACGATTGCTGAAAAATGAAAATCAAACATTAATTAAACGGCAAAACGAGTGAAATAATCGCTTGACTTACTTTCGTTTGCTTTGCGTTCGCTAGCGACGCGGAAAAGGAAACTTCGCTGTGACGCAACGCGCACGTTGCCGGCCAGGGATCGTTTTCTAATTACGATTTCAATTTGGTTTCTTGCATTCGCGTGTTTTGAAAAATTAATTTTTTTTAATTAAATTTTTTTTTCTTCGCTTTGATTTTAAATGAAATTCAAACAAAATATGTGCAAAACGGCGAAATATTTAATTTGGTTCGCCCACGAACACGTTGAATTCAGACTTCCTGTAAGTGATTGGTGTGTGTCCATTTTTTGTTCGAACAGCTTTTGGTGAGCGTCATTTAAAATTTTAAAACTTCTCTCAAAAATTAAATTTATTTTTTAATAATTTTTTTTGATAGGAATTAGAATCCGTTATTTCACTCGAATCTCTCTCTGTTAACTGGCTGTATAAGAGCACAGATTCGGTGAGTAAATGTAGATGTGGTGAAAAATTTGTAAAGCGTTTCATTTAATAACTTAGCCTTACGTAATATTGGAGTCGAATGAATGCGACATACGAAGAATTGCCGAAAGAAGCGTTATGATTAAATACATTGTCGAATTGTGGGCTTTTTCAAATACAGAGGAACAATTGTACGAACAATTACGCGTTTGTAAACACTGTCAACAATTTCAATCCAATAGTGAACGCTATTCGTTTAAAATTGTGGTCGATAGTTTCGGCAAAAAGATGCCTTTTGATGAACAGATTAAGAAAATCGAACGATTATCGTTTTTAAATTTTAAAGGTGTGATCGATTTAAAAAATCCAGATAATTTGTTTTATTTAATTGAATACAACGGAATCGATCCTAACAACATTCCTGAAAAGCCTTACGCGCTGTTTTTCGGTCGATGGATAGCCGATGGCCAGCGAAAAATCATACAAGATCTTAATTTAAAGAAGAGAAAATTCATAAGCAATACCTCTCTGGACCCAAAATTATCGTTAATAATGGCGAACATAGCGAAAATAAAAGAAGGCGATTTAGTTCTCGATCCTTTCGTGGGATCCGGAAGTGTTTTGGTCGCCGCAGCAAAGTTTGGTGCTTTTGTTTTTGGTACAGATATTGACTATTTATTAATGTACGGCAGAAGCAGGCCTTCGCGATGTGGTGTTAGTAAAAGAGAACCTGATGAAACTATTTTTTCTAATCTTCAACAATATTCACTCGAATCTAAATACTTGGATGTGATTGTCGCAGATGCTTCATTGCCATTGTGGAGACAGAATATTAAATTCGACGCTATAGTAACTGATCCACCGTACGGTATTCGTGAAGCGTCAGCGAAAATCGGTTCAGAACGCAATTATAAAATTCCACCCGAACTTTGCGAAGGTCATATACCTGCAAAAATTCGATACAATTTCATGGACATCATTAAAGATCTACTAGAATTCAGTGCAAGTCATTTAAAATTAGGCGGAAGACTTTTGTATTGGGTGCCAGTGACAAAACCAGTGCCTACTTATGATATTGACTCTTGCATAACACATCCATGTTTCAAATTAATTTCAAAAAGTGAACAAATTTTCGGTAAACATTACTCGAGATTATTGATATGTGTTGAAAAATTTAAAGAATTATAAGAAATCAGCTCAACGGAAAAAGCGACAATCCGAAAGTGCATTACAAGTTAAAAAATAACAAAATTTAATTTTCCTAGCATTGTGATTTTTCTCTCGCGTTAACTCTTACATAAAAATTAAAAATTTTAAATTTAAATTATCTTGATATGGCGAAAGTTTTTCAACATTTTCTTAAACAATAACCGAACCTAAATAAAAATTATCTAAGCTTCAGTTACACTACAGATGAAAGAGAATATGAAACGAAAGAAGTGCTTGAGATTAGAAGTGTTCTTTGAAAAGTGAAAAAAGATCATTCGTTGTTTGCTGCTTTTGATAATCGTTTGACAATTTTGTTACAAGAAAGAAAAGGTGCTTCCTTTACAACGAGAAATGAAAATATTAAAAAAACTTTTCTTTAGATAAACCTAACAAATAAATATTCTTATATCACTAATTAACAGAATTCACTTGTAAACTACCCATCATCGCTTCGAGTGCACTCAATTGATGTTTACCCGCTTCTGCGTCCTCGTATATTTTTGTTATATGCGACATTGCCCAAGAAGCGATCTTCGCGTTCTCTCTTCGCTTTTGTGAGGTATACTTTGCTTGTTGAGAGAGATTTGAAGCAGTCAAGAATAGACCATACAAGGCGCGCATATTGGTAGGATTTAATTTTACTGCTTGCGAGTAATACGAACGCGCAAGTTCCATGCTTTCCTGTGTATTAATGGTGTATTGTATTTCAGCATATTTTTGATGATAGAGATGATTGTGTGGATTGGTTAAAATCAATTCTTCCATACAAAACGCTGCTTTACTATATTCTTGCTCTTGAATATACAAATCGCACAGTTCTAACCAAGCTTCGGAATCGTTCATAAATTTTTTTAAATACTCCGACATTTCGCGTATAGCTTCGGGAATTTTTCGTTGAGCAATTAGAATAGCAATTTTTCTCTTATAGAGAATGGAATTCGATTCATCTTTTTTAATCATATCGTCGTACACTTTCAACGCATCTTCGTAACGCTCTCTCAATTCGAGTTTTGCCATCACTTTCAAACGTCGAACTCGTGAACTGTTAGGAAATTTAGCGTCCAATTGCGTCAAGCAATCTTTGATCAACACAGCGTCGTGTAAATCCATTGCCGCTAAGCAAACTTGTTCAAGAATTTGCCACTCTAAGAGAATGGAAGTAAATCAACAAAGCATAATGTTAAAAAATGAGAGCATAGATCGATCGTTTTCTTACTCTCGTCGCCGACACTGTTTCGCAAATCGAATGCCTGCCAAACATCTCTCACTTTTTCAGGACAACGCGTATTCTCTTCACGCCATTTTTGCAGTAAACTTCTCGCTTCTGTTTAACATTGAATCGAGAAAAAAAAACACGTGATTGTAAGCATTCGATTTTATGGCTTTTCGAACCTTGCTTCGTGAGAGGCGCTTTCCATTCTTCGCTCGATTTGGTCGTCATTTAAGCTTTTGCTTTCGTTCGTTCCTAAAACTTATTTCAATCGAAAAAATTTTCAAACAAATCGAAGAGAAAAGTGGACACAAATTAATTTTTCATTTTTGAAACACACGTTCGACTTTCTTGAAAATCGTCAATTTATGTAATTATAGGGATTTTTTCTCAATTATGTCTTCGCTTTCGTTTAATTTGAAAAACTGAATTTTTTATTTTTTAATTGATTAAAGTGATTAAAGTTAATTTTATTTATTATCTCATTTAAATATAGAATAATGAGTGAAAAGTAAAATTGTGAATTTTTTCTTATTTCCAGCTGTCAAAAATATAGCAAAAACCCGTAAAGCGAAAATAATAATGCGCTAAGCATTTTCACTTTTCCCATAGACATAATGTATAAGAAGTTTTATTTTAATTATTGATGTTTGCCTCGTTCTTAGATGAGAAAAACAAAAAATACTTGTCAGCTCATTTTCTGAATACTTTCATTTGGTATTATTTTTCAAAAAATTCGTTAACTTTTATTTTTCCAAATTTGCTACAACCCGTCCTTTTCTGCTCATTTTAAAATAAAAAGCAAATAATGTTAAAACAAAGTGAAACGATTTTATTTATTTTTTAAAATATAGGAACTTATTATATAACTGATATATATTTAGATGGAAATGTCATTTAAAAAATAACCGAAGTAAAACTTTTAGGAGTAACTATTACTGAAAGACTTGATAGGACATTGCATATTAACAAGGTAAAAAGAAAATGCAATTTTGGAATTTTTTAACTTAAAATGCTCAATAGTTACATCTGATAAACATATACTCAAAATATTTTACCACGCCATGAGAGAATCTCATCTTCTTTATGCATCGTGCGTCTTTTTTTCATTCTTTAAAACTTAAGTGAAAGGAAATCATTAGATAACATCGTCAAACGATCAGAAAAAAAAATTAATGCATCAAATCTACTTTCATTGTATAAAGATTGCACTTCGTAAGTAGCACCCGAGAAATAAATTTAATCAACAATACTACTTAAACAAGTAATTTATTTAATTTTTATTTTACAGATCGACAATAATAAAAAATGTTTTCAATGTAAACTTTTTTTTACTTTTTCACTAGATTAGAACCAAAATAATAGACGGCGTTACCATTCGTTCGCGTCGTCTGCAAATGTTTTTACTTTAAACGAACGAAAAAAACGCGAAAAAAATTTCGCGTTTTAATCGAAAATCTTTTCTAATCAATGTATAAAATCATTTCGCTTAATTTATGGATGACTTGTCGTCGACAAAAATACGTCTTTTCGACGCTTTGGGCGATCACTTCAAAAGGTATCCTCGCTTTTCGGCATCTTACTTTGACTTTCGACAGTTGCTGTCACTTTCGACATCTACTTTTGCGCATTGTTTTAGATTTAATTTTGTTTTTTCTTCTATTTAATTAAATAACAAACACTTCATTCTGCTATTACAGTTATCTTCGATTATTGAAAACTTGGTTTCAACGAAATCTAACCAAAGAAGAGTTCGATTTCGAAGCTCGCAAATTACTCTCGCCGCAAACCGTTGCGTTTCACAATCAATTTATCGTTTCGCTTTTCAACAAATGTCTTCAATTACCGTCCACATCATCAGGTTTGCTCACACTGTTCTAAAGAGATACGAAAAATTGTGTTACGTAAATAACCTCTTAAACTTTGTTCGTTTTTTTTCACAATCAGTTCAAAAAACAAATGCGAATGATGTGAAAAGCGAGAGAGACGATTGCGGTGGTAATAAGCGAGCGAAGCGTAAAGCAAAAACGGTTAAAGTTACTTATGAACATCGCTTCTTTCCTGCTAACGTTTCCGAATACACATTGAATCCGTATAAAAGAAGTAAACTCAATGAGGACGGGTCGCTGCCGATCATTCCAAGCGAGTTGCGTTTAGTGTTTTGTACCGGTGAAGGTACACTTCCCGATCATTTCATGGCGAACCTTCGTATTTTAGTCGGCGTTTGGGAATTAGAACTTGACGATGTACAAGACGAAGCAATCGCTTTGTTGAATCTCGCTGTTCGCGATTTTATGAAGAACATTATCACCGCAATGCTCACATTCAAATCATCATTTCGCTCTTATGATAATGGCAAGTTTCGTTACGCCTTCGGCGTTCCACCTTTGAATCCGTATTTAAAGAATGCGTCGTCTTTGGTCAAATATCCGCAATATTCACATTCGACATTTACCGACGAATCGGGTGAACATTGTGCGGTAATCCCCCCGACAACTGAATTTGCTGAGCACGAAGCTATGACGCAAATAGCTTGTTCATTCAATTCGTGGAATCAGCTTAAAAGTGGTAATGGAAAACGCGAGGAAGAAGACGAGAATAAAATAACGTTATGGCACTTATTTCACGCATTAAGAATTCATAAATCTGTTATTCCTTCGCATTCAGTGTACGCCGTTAATATGGAAAGGATCATCACACGGCTTTGGCACGAAGACAGCGAATGTGGCAATGAATTCTCTTGAAATTGACATTTTCAATTGTCAAATAAAAGTAAAGCAGTTGTTGTTGCTGCTGCTATCGTAAAATTTTGTCCCATAAAGAACTTGTTTAAGAAAATAAACAAAGAGTGATACTAAGAAAGCGATTGCTTAACTACATTTTTTCTAAGAACTTGTTTCAATCCAAATGTCTATTGCTAACATGTAAAGGTATTGTTCGCTATTTAGAATCTTTTTTCAATAATCTATTTCTGTATTCAGTTTTTTTATCCATTAATTTTCAAATGCATTTAACACATATTTTACTTTGACAGCTTGTCGTAAAAAGTGTTTATTTCACCATTCATCCTTAATTCAAAAGTTACAATAGCAAACATAAAATCATTGCATATTCTGGTACTGGTTGTTGTTATATCAAGCTAGAAACCGGTCGCGTCTACAAAAATTTTATTTGAATAACAACAACAACAAGCGAAAATCGTATAAAACTGTTCAATTACAATGCTCGAAGATATCGTAGCCGGTGGAACGACGAGAGCAGAAGAGGAAATAACCGAGTCCGGCACCGGCGAGTATAGCTAAGCAAATCCAAATATTGAACGTCATAACGCCTAGCATCAATATGTAACCAACTGCGACTTGAACGATGTGCAATGAGCTTTGCGCTAAATGATGTTTATTAAACAATTTCTTGTAAAATACTCGATTAGAAGCGATTGTTGATTGCTGTCTCAACTCTGAACCGCTGTCACTACCACCATCGTTACCAGAAACCGCAGCGACAATCGGTTGATCATCGCTGGCTGGATTCACACCGGCCTCGAGTTCACCGACAGGAATCTGACAGCACGGCGATCGCTTGCGTTGCTTGTAGAGATACTCGCGATAAGATTTCAAACCTTCGTAAAGTGTGGCCAAAACAAAGAGCACCAAGCATGCGACGCACGTTTGCCACGCGTTGTCAAGCGTACAGTATTTAAAGTAGAGCGTATCGCCCAAATCGATGTGAAAATACATATGAGGCATGATCTTCGAAATCGGAGACGTATTATCGCTGCTTCGTCGAACGGATGCACGCCACTCGCAGCGATGTTTTGATGCGATTTCGTGAGTAACGTGAGTTGTGTGATTTGAGAAGACGTGCTTGGCAGCGTTGAGTTTCTTTTTCCAAGTTAAGAAAATTTTCAAAATTATTATTAATTAAATTTGGACTTGATGTAAAACAGAAAAAAGGTTTCAGCTTTTTTCAAAAACGCAAAAGGTTTGTGTTATAACTACAAATGTGTTAATACGAGCCGAATATAGTCACCACCCTCACAAGTCAGTGGGAGAAAGTTTGACAACACTTGTGCACTTCTCGAAAATACATTTTCACGCAAGAATATTTCGATAAAATTTTAAAATTTGAAAACTTCGAGATGCTTTCAGTCGAATTGCGTTCGTTGAATACTTTTGCAGATTCATTTTACTCTGGGAGGAGCTACGTGCGTTTGTTTGCAAAATTTTTTTAATACTTTTGCAATATGATTTAACCATAAGCAATGAACTCGTTCTTAGTGCTTTCATAATATGATCGAATTTTTTTTTCAGCGTCGTTTTAACATTTTCAATATTTAGGCTATGCGATAATGTAGCTTCATTACTTAAGCCGAGACAACTTATCGGCTCGGAAGCAGACGCGTAACCTCATTTTATCTACCTCTGCCGATAAACAAAATTTTATCAAAAAAAACGTTTTCTGTATATATAAGCTCGATAGACAGAAAAATTCGGGCACACAAAAGGAGAGATAAAGCGAATGCTTAAGCGCTCTGATTAAATCAATCGCTAGTGGTTCAGTAACCTTTTTGCTTTACCTTGGTCTTATCAATTTTTTCAATTTCAAAAAACTTAAAGCATTCAACTTTTTCTGAAAAATAATTTTTTTCAGCGCTTTTCTATTTTAAATTAAATAATTTGAAAAGTGAAAATTAAGCGAAAGAGCAACAACCACCGATTTGAAGTAAATTTTCTGCAATAATAGTTATTAAATTTTATCGATCGCTTTTACAAATAAACTTCTCACACTTTTATTTCTCTTTACTCGCACAATAATTTAATCATGTGCGAGATAAAAAAAGGTAATTTATTCGCTGATATGCGTTTAATTGCTTTCTCATTTCAACAATTTGTTTGCTTTTGCAAGCGAAGATATGCAATTGTTAGAGAGAATTTATTTCTCTATGCCTCCAGTGAGAAATTTCATTCGTTCTTAGTTTGATAGGCTCCTGTTTTTCTAAAACTATTTATGGATTCGCAAAACTTAGCATCTTCGCAAACAAATCTGCAGAATGAAAACAATTCGATGAAAAGTAAGTGATTGAGTGAAATACTTTTTTAATTATCAATTTTGTTAAATTAATGTTATGTCATATGATTTAAATCGATTTCATTGTTACACAGAAGCGTGGAACAGTTTATGCAGCTTAACACGAAATCTAATCGAACCTGTACCAGAGCATCGCTTGTTAGTGAAACATCGTCCAGCTTCAAGCGCACAGTTAAATTATAAACATGGACCAATTATTTTTAATCCGTTAATCGGCCAATTCAAATCGTCAAATTTAAAACGCGAAAGCAGCTGTTCATCTCTGACTTCTTCTATTTCAATCGAAACTAAAACTGACAATGTTCTTACATCGCAACCAAATTCAGTGGCCAATGTTCAACTCGAACATTTCTCTGTAGAAAGTGTCAAGAGCGAAGAAGACTCACAAGATGAGAGTAATGCTTCTTGTGAAGTAAATTTTTCTGAGTGCGATATGGACACAACTGATCCATCGGATGAAACTATAGTAGAAATGAAATGTTTAACATCACCGAATACAATATTGAAACATATGCAATGTGCTACATTCAATCCGCCGAAGCATTCGGAGGAAGACGATCATTTGGAATCGGTCGAAGTGCAAACTGATCGAGTTTCGATTAAAGATGAACAAACACAAACGAGACAAATTAGCTATACAAATGCATTGATTGATGCCACTATTGAAATGTGTAGCAGAGAAACACAGACGCAGCAGAAAAAGAAAAAATGGTACAAAATTTTCACAAATTTGAGAAAGAAGTGAAATTCATAGATTTTAAAAAACGACTGTATTTTATATGTGATTTCAGTGTAGACGCTTTTATTCATTTTCACGATTAAATTTTATCATAAAATAAGTCGATTAAGTCGAAGTTGTCTTAACGATTTTTGAAAAATCTTCTCCATAATATCAATTCAACGTTTTTCTTTTCAAACTTTTCTCGCTTAGAAACTTTTGAATTCAGAAAACATTTTAAAACGTTCACGTTTAAAGTTACGATTGTTATCAAATTTCATTTAGTATTTGTGCGGATGTACACGTTTTCATAAAGCAAAAATGCATTTAGAATTGTACTTAATTCTAATTTTAGCGATCAAATCGACGCTTAATTTTACCACTTACGAATTTAAGTGCAAACGACCGAGAGCAATCGCTTATTGCGGAGCACAAACGACGGTGGTGAGAAATTTTTATTACGATTTAATCACGAAAACGTGTTTGGCGTATCGTTATTGTCTCGCTAAAAACGAAACATTTGCAATCGGTGATAATCGCTTTCCAGACGAAGCTTCGTGTCGAAAAACGTGCATCGAGTAAGTTGTATTCGAGATTAAAACAAAAAAAATTAATTTCACTTGTCACCTACGAAGCCAAACGGTGTGGCTCATACCACATGAATTTGAGCATGTGGATATTACGCAAAAGAAAATAATGAAAACAACTAAAACTGCAAAGGCGAAGAAGTTGTCAACGAAAACAACTAAAACTGTACAGGCGAGGAATTTGTTAACGAAAACAAGCCGAACGAAATCGACAACAGTGAAAGCTCGCTCGGCGAAAGATTGGATGTGCAAAATGCCAAAACCGTACGCATTTTGCGGCGCAATGACCACAGTTAAAAAGCAATGGTTTTTTGACCAGACACGAAAGCGTTGCGTTCCGTTTATCTATTGTGCTGCGAAAAGTGAACGCAATACGATCGTTGAAAATCGCTTTCCTTCGAAAAGCACTTGTAATCACTTCTGTCGTAAAGTGTCCATCTCGATAAGATTATTGTATTTTAAATAAAAACAAAACCACTTAATTCTTCGTTGAATATTTCAAAAAGTTATTTTTAAATCGCTTTTTATTGCTGTTACTAACAAGGGAAACTTTTAATCTGGGAATGACTTATTTTAATCAAATTTTGTACACATTTTTCACACATAGAAGTGCATATGGTGTAATTTTAAGCGAGATATTTCAGATAAAAGATAAGAAATATTTATATACAGTAGAACCTCGTTTTTATGAACCACTTTTTGCATGAAAAATTGTTCATTAAAACGAGGGGTTCATAAAAATGAG
>NCKU01002139.1:0-20535 GCA_003675995.1 Dinothrombium tinctorium
TTGTAAAAGAACCTTTCGAATATGTAAAAGCGATCAAAAGTTATTATCTCTTAAAAAAGGGCAACTTACTTTCTGAACAGTTAGTTGTTTTTAAAAGTATATTCTAAACATTATTTTTGACATTTATTTTATTATGCTAGACAGGAAAAATAAAAATTTGTAGTGAAGTATACTTTTCATTATTTAACTTTTCTACGCTAAAAGCATTACACGATTTGGATAATGTAAATGTTTTGGTTATTTTAATTTTTAATCATTTTAAAAATGCATTTAAAAGCTTAAAGAATAAAATGTTTCTACTTAAATCAATCAGAATTAAAAAGAGAATTGAAAATTAACTTGCATAAAAGCAAAAAATATAGATAAAATGGCACATAGAATATAAGCCGGCAGATGCCGAATACTTTGCTTATATTCATCTAAAGTATAGGTGGAAATGGAATAAAAATAGAAATCATAAACCCCGTAATTTCCTGTGAGTTTTTGGGCTGTCTCGTCTCGTACCGTAAACCCCACGAGTTTAATCTGTCAAGTTTTTCTGGTTTTAGAACCTTTCTTTTATCAGAAACTGTCAGTTAACGGTTATTACGGATTAGCGGGTGGTACTGGTTAAAATTTTCCCGTTTATACCTTTAATTTACATCTTCTTTCAATTTTTGATCTTATCAGCAAAAATACATTGAAAAAATTTTTTGAATGGAAAGGAAAGCAAAAGGGTATGAAAGCAGGAGTAGAGAAGGAAAATATTAACTTATTATCGTGTCAAATAAGTGCAAAAAATCAAAAGCAAAATAAGTTTTAAATATTTTTCTTCTTTTTATATCGTCGTAAAAATTTTCTTAAAAATAAATCAATAAATGAATAAATTTTCGCGAACTTTTATGAATGAAAAGGAAAACTGTTTTCAAGAGAAAGTGACACACTTTCTCAAGTCAAAGAAATTGACTTCTTAAAAAACGACTTTATATTCTTTTCAATTTTTACTTTTAATATTTTTAATAATTAATAAAAAGCATAACTTGTAGCTTCAGCAATCGCTATTGCTTTGCTCATAGCAAACATTTGTGGCTTCCCCTTGAAACTGCTTAATTATCAATGAATTACTACGCATTTTCTGGCAGTAAGTACAAGTAAATTAAGTACTCTTCTCTGCTTATGAATCATCGAGCCGTGCTAATGTTCCGTTAGTAATTGTAATTTGAGAAGCTAGACTCAACATCCGTTTTTAAACGGAGCTTGTATAATATCTCTGTGATGACTACCGTCACGCTATAAAATATAGAAATATAAAAAAAGGCAAAATTAGTAGTAAATTTAAAAATTGCGAAATTGAATTTTTAAGACAGTAATGCTAGTCATGGCAGTAATGCTGATTACAAAAATTTTTGGTTCAAAAATTTTGTTTAGATTTTTGAGAATTTCGGATAAGTGAGAAGATGGATTGTAGAGGGTTGAATGCAATTTCTATTATACTAAATTTTATTTTTAAGTTATTTTAAACAGTTGTGAAATTTTTTAATACGATCTACTCTATTTTGTCTTAACATTCGTTCGACCAGCTTTAAGAAAAAGCTAAGAAACAAATTTATCTAAGGCTGTGCGATAGCTGCGAGTTTAAAATAACTATTGACCACTTTTTAGAAAAACATTCAATCCAAAAGTATTTTTGCGTACGTAATCATTGCTATGTTGTTGTTGTTGCTAACTTTATTGCCGAACTTGAGTAGTAGTTATCTGGGGGTTATTGCCAAAATTGAGAAATGATTATCGGGGTGGGAGGTTAGAAACAATGACTATATTAATGAAATTTTTTGAATAGAAAAAAATTTGCTGATGACGAATCTGCAAAAATTATTCTTCTATTGAGCAAGTAGAACCTTCTAAAATTTTTTGAAAAATTTAGAACTTTTGCTAATAACTTTCTTTCCTGTTTGTTGATTTTCAAATTTCTTTTTTTATATTGTAGTATACATTAATATAGATTTTATGAAATATTAATAAACTTGATAAAACTTCGGAAAGTGTCCGAAAAAAATTTCCGAAAAATCGCAATATTTTCAAAAAATCGTGAAATTATAATATTTTTCCCTTAAAAAATCTAGCATCTCCATCTTTAAATCGAATAAAAAAGGGTCTATATTCTCGTTTACCGTCCAGAATTTTTTGAAAATTCCGAAAATTCCTATTTTCCGACAAAATTTACGAAAAATTCTAATAACAATATTTTCTGATTTCGCATATAAAACTATATTATTCAAATAAAAAATTGTAAAAATATCTAAAAATTCCGAAAATTCCTATTTTCCGACAAAATTTAGGAAAAATTTTAATAACAATATTTTCTGATTTCGCATATAAAACTATATTATTCAAATAAAAAATTGTAAAAATCTCTAAAGTTAGCGCCATCACCTAATTTTTATTATTTCGAATTTCGAATTTTTTTTTATCCCTGATGAAGTAAATGGAAATTTAATTTTTGCTATAATGTATAGTAACATCTCCTAAATGAAAAAAATTTTTCATACACTTATGATGTGACTAAGTGGCTCAAAAAATTTTCTAAAACAACCACCAAAACCAAAAAATTCAAAAATTTTAAAAAAGATCAACGGGACAATAAATATGAAACTGTAAGTGTCTCGTCAAAAAAACGATTCAAAAAACAATTTATTGCAATGAAGCTAAATCTTCATATCAAGCTTCAGTTACCATTGATGACGATTTTGGTGAAAATTTATATACAACAATAAAAAAATTTTTATTCAAACAAATCGAACGAAGACATGTCAACGAAAAGAAAATTGATAAAAAATTTAAGCGCCGTTATTAAATATAATTCACACAAAAATAATGAGACTCATAATTCAAAATCTTTGACTTCACAAAAGACAAAGTCTAAAATTACATTTTTGTTTCAAGAAAATAATGATGATGATGATGCTAAATCATATAATTTCTCACTGAAAAAATGGAACCTCAAAAATTTAACGATTTTTCTGAATTATTAAGTGATCGTCAACTATTAGAAGGAATTAGATCATGTAAACTGAGAAAAGCAACGATCCTTTAACAACGCATAATTTCTTCAATTATAAAAAACATGATCTTATTTTACAAATGAGTCGTGGTAAACTAGTGAAAACAGCACTTTCAATTGCCTTAGTCAGATAAATATTTTTGTCAAGGATTTCCAAACAATTATTCTTGTATCTAAATCTGAAATTGCAAAAAATTTCAAGAAATCATTTTATCTGTCGGTAAATATACGAAAATTTATTATCACGTTTGCTCTGGCGGCCAACGTATTCAAGAAGACATTCGGATTGTTAGACAAGGTCAACACATTGTTGTTGGAACACCAAAATCCATTCATGAATTAATTCTGCAAAAAGTAATTCCCATGCAACACATAAATATGATTTTTCTATTTGAATTAGATTATCTCTTGTTGCATCATTTAATGCTAACATGTTCATGTCTCTTTTTTAAATTCGTTTACGATTCACAATTTTTATGAATTAAGCTCTAAATTAGTTAATTTATTGTGTAATACCTGAGAGTGACCAAAATTCAAATAGTGATCAATAGGTATGTGCCCTGGTGATAAATCAACATGAGACAACAGTAATTAAATTTTTGTTACCCTGACCAGCTAAAATGTAAATTTTCTACTTTCTATTATCTATAATCGATCGATTTTTCAAAGGGATGAAAAATTCAAAATCGGCACCCAATATGAAAAGTAGCGATCAAGAAGCAGTGATGTCGTAAACGTCAGTGCTCGAATAAAGAGTTGAAAATAAATAAATATTAGTATGAAATGTAATATATTATACATGATGTGAAAACTGCTTATCATTATGAGTAATGTCAAATAGCACTTACTTCAAAGTCATTTCTAAATTTAGCCTCGCTGCAAACATACAAAGCAAACGTCGTTTGCAATGCTTTTCGTTGGCAACGCTCTTTTAGATGTTTCCGTTGAATGCGATATCTCACTTCTTTCAAAATACAAACTAACTCTTGACGAGAGTTCGGTGTTTGAGAAATGGCAATTGCCATTGCTTGACGAGGTGATCAACAATCCTACGGCGATAGTCAGTCCAGGTTCATAAAACATTAACCTTTGCTATTAATTGCTTCATTCGATTCTTTTTTAAGGTGGATCATCTCAAAATTCAGCTCGATTAGCCAGTTTACTATTGAAAAAACAGTTTGGTAAATCTAACTGCGTTCATTTTTTGGGAACAATTGGAAATGATAATTTTGGCAAAATATTGCGCGAGCGAATCGAAGGAACTGGTGTAAATGCGTTGTACGATGTGAATGAGAAAGAACCCACTGGTGTTGCTGTTGGTCTTATCACATCTGATCATAGGACATTGGTGGCGAATTTAGGTGCAACGAAAACGTTTCATTCTGAATTTATACTCAATGATAATGTTCAAAAAGCGATCGAAAACAGCAGATTGATACACATCGAAGGCTTTTTTGTCAGTCATTCACCTCAAGTTTCACTAAAATTAGTTGAGAATTTCAATTCAAATGGAAAAATAGTTTCGATTGGACTCTCAGCGAAATACGTGGTAAGCGATGACTTCGATAAGGTTTACGCTTTGATGCCGTTCACCGATATTATTTTTGGAAACTATGGCGAAGCTCGAACTTTTGTTAAAACTCTGTTGAAAAGCGAAGACGAGATCGACATTGAAAATGTGGCGCAAAAAATTCTCGAAATACCGAAAAATAAATCGTTCACTTTGAATGGTCGTGAAACGAAAAAACTGGTATTCATCACTGGTGGTCCAAAACCCCTTGTTGTGGGTATCAAGAATGCGGACAACTCTTGTTCAATTCACAAATATGAAATACCTAAAGTTGAAATCAAAGGCGACACAATTGGAGCGGGTGATGCTTTTCTCGCTGGTGTCATTGTTAAACTTTCACAAAATTCAACACTCGAAGCAGCAATAAACAATGGCATCAAAACTGCAGCAGAATGTTGTCTTCACCGAGGTTGTTTCATAGAATGACAAAATTTAATTAAAATAATTTTATTTTTACACAAACAAAACTGTACTAAGTTTACCTAAGTTTAAATATAATTATGCATATTCAGTTTTATCACCTTGCTTTCGTTTCATAGTTTAATTTACATTAAGTCAAGTTTTGAATTCAGGTGACATCGTATATAAAATATTTATGAAACAATCATTTAAAATAATTAGGACTGGTCAAATAGGTGATTTTTAGGTGAAAAAATTCAGTTATTAAGAGCTACGCTTTTAACTTTGACTTTCAATCATTCAGTTGATCAGAAGCATTTAATTCAGATTTCTCGAGATCTTCAATTGAATAAATTTATTCCGAAAGGGCTTATCCAACAATGTGTGTATTGCAAGAAAGGCCCTTTCAGAATAAATTCATTCAATTTGTCTATTCAAAATATTTCAATTCCAAAAGTTTTCGATGAATGCCTTTGTCTTTGAGTATTAAATTTTGTGAGGATATTCCTTTGCTATTTTACTTAGTTTTGATAAACTGACTTTATTTTTGACATTTTTAAAGAAAAAAGTTTATTTTTGTTTGCACTTTATATTTCATATACACTACAATAAAACAACAGAAACCGCTTTCGCTCTAAGTAATCATATTTATGAGTTAATCTATTTCTGATTCGTTGATAAATGAAATTATTTTCTTTCTCCTTGATTTCAATAGCTTTAAAAGTAATAAAAATGGGTGAACTTGTTTGATTCATTTGATTTTAGGTGCTTTATGTGAATTAGATGACTTGTATCTAAAATAGGTGATTTTTAAGCTTATGATTTTTTACGAACCATAAGCTTACACTGGCTCTTAAAAAATAATAAAATATTCTAATTGAGACTTGAAAGTAACAAATACTCTACGTTTCTTTCGCTTCAACTAAAACAATATCTGGGCTTCAAAATAGGCACCTGAATCCATTATTTGATAGATTTGGGTTGATATTCACTTATTCGGCAATATAGTTTGATAGCAGGTAACCTCGAGAAATGTCCGAATCCAGGTTAAAACAGATAAACAGGGAAAAGAAAAGCAGTAAAATCGAGAAAATAAACTGAAAGCGAGTGTTGAAACCCTGAACTCGTTTTTTGAATGATATTTATAAATAGTCCCTCAATTGTAAAAGTCGTTTCGCTCTCAAACTGTTAACACGTTCAAAATTCGAAAACCAATTTCGCCGAAAGAATTGATTTTATTTTATTTCGAGTCAAAGCTACGTTTAAATAAGTCTCGTTTCAAACAAAACGTGTGGAATGAACGAACGCTTCGCATTCAAGCTTTGAACTTAGAGAATTCAGTGATTGCTCAGAAAACGGGACGCTTGCATCAGTAATGGTTTGGATTATCGAAGGAAGTCGATGCGACGGCAATCAACCTTTTCGGCATGAACTCACCACACAAAAAGAGATTATTATCGGTCGCAGTCAAGCCTCTTCCATTCATCTCAAATCCGCCACTGTCAGTCGACAACACTGCAAATTAGTAAAAGTCAACGATAAATGGTACATCGAAGATCTAAAAACCAAAAATGGCACAGATGTGAATGGTTCTCGTCTTGAACCTCAATGTAGAAAAGAATTATTTTCAGGCGCTATCATTAAAATTGCGCCTACGCTTGAAGCCGAACGTAGTTTTTGCTTCACAATCAAAAACGAGAGTGACGATGAAAGCTTGAGCCCGAACCATGTTGTCGGTGAAGCAGAGAAAGTGAGCCAGAGTCAAGCGGTCGTCGAAGACGTGGAGATACTTTTGTCTGACGATGAAAGTTGCGATGAAAATCATAATAAAGACAAGAGTAGAAATGAAGCCAAATACAAGAATTCTGATGATAGAAGAAGAATATCAAATGTTTTGAATGGCGATTTAGCAGGTGATTCAGAAAAAGGCCGAAATGATGAGTCGAGTGAAAACGATCATGAAAAGATGGATCTAGATGGTTGTAATTATTCGCAAGATGATGTAATCATTCTTGATAGCGATAATGAAGATTTTTTCTTTTCATCCTCAAAAAGAAATAGCGAAAAAGATGAAGATGAACCCAAAGTGAAGATAGAACGCGAGATTTCTGATCTTGGCTGCAAGTTGACCGATGAAGATTTGAACGATGGTAATGAACTCAACGTCAAATGGAACGATGATATGGAATACGATCAAAAGGTTCGTATTAAATTTCATTTTCTTGTATTTCTTTATTTTTCTCTTTAGTTGGCGGAAGATATACTTATGTCAGATGATTCTGCAGACGAACTTTGCAGAAACATCAGTGATTCCGACTTAAAGCAAAAGCCAATAAAGTTGGTCGAAGAAATCGATTCAAAACCATCCACTAGTGGAACTCAGTCGAAAGCAATTAAAAAAAGGCGATATAATCTAAGTTCTTCATCCTCATCTTCTTCGTCTTCAACATCGGACGACGAAGATTCTCCTACCGAGCCAAACAATGCTGCTCGTGCAGCAAAACTTAACAATTTAAATTTCGACGATAACAAATTTAAAAAGCCATTAAATCTTCTAAAGGAAATAAAGCGTCCTTCGAAACCTTTAGATAGCGTTCGAAAAAAACTGTCGGCGCCATCGTCCTCGAGACAAACTCTCTTCATAAATCCTATGAAAGCTCAAGTTCCAAGAAAAAACACGATATTTCAACCCATTTCTGTAAAGCCGACAAAACCTATTTCTTTAAGAGAGCAGTTAAGACAAAATTATCGTATCCATGGAAGTAGTTGTAATATTCCATCCAAGCCTACGAAAACTGAAGCGTTTAAAAAACCATCGACTAATGATGAATTAAAGAAACAGAAACTTAAACTAGTTGCTGAAAGGCAGGCTTCGGAAATGAAGAAACGGGAAGAGGCTACTAAGCGATCGAGTCCTGTTAAGAAAACTAAACCATCTGTTCCTCAACCCACACACACTTCTCGTGGATCATTCTTACTAACCGAAACCAAGGAAACAAATTATATTGCTACTAAACCTGAACAGCCAGAAAAAGCCGCTTTATGGCCTCTGAGACCTCAACAAAAAACAGAAAAGTCTAAAGATAATAACAATGTCAAAAGGATTGGTACTGAAAAAACTACTAATAATGCAAATTTAGGTGAAAAATTTTCAAAAACGCAAGAGAATATCAATCCATGTCTTCAACAATTAACTGGTGAATACCTTCAGCAAGCTCGAAAGCAAAAGTTCAAGCATTACGATTATAATATGGATGATTTTCTTGCAGCCAAGCGAAAGAAGCGTGAGGATGAGAAGGAAAAAAAACAAGAAACTTCAACATCATCAAAACCTGAAAATAAACTATCTAAGACAAATACTGAGCAGCTAAAAGTTTCAATACCATTAAAAGAATTGTCAGAATCGAAACCAGGGTGTACTGAGCAGTCAAAAGCCAAAGAGCGAACCGAACCCAAGCAAACGCCTCATATAGTTGAAAGCAGCGCTCATCTTCAAAATGACTACGTTCCTATCTCTAAATCTACAACTGGTTCAAAACTTGAATCTGCTGATTCTGTATTGAGTCAAGTATTGAGTTGGAAGCATAACTGGATTAGTGAATCATTAAATCAAACTAAGCCTCCGCCTGTATCCGCGCTACCATTAAGAAGATTAAAAAACTACTACGAAAATTCTGAAGACTACATTAAACACTTTACGCCGTTGATTCTTTATGAAATGTGGGATAATCTTGCTAGTGAAGCCTCCATCGGTAATAAAGAAAGTCAAATCGTTAAAATGGCTATAGTAGCTTGCGAAAATTCCAACGATCATTTCACTAATCTTGGCTGTCAAGTTGCTGTTCGCAAAAACCAAAGCAAACCGGAGGAAGGTGATCTTGTTTTACTTGATTTACCTTTTTGGAATAAAGACACAAGTGCTAAAGCAATGATGTATGGTTACATTTCCTATGTGGAATGCGAACCAATCACGAGTAAGACACAAGTGGTCGATTACTATAAAGTTCCAGAGGGATGTCAAGAACTGTGTAAATATGAAATTAAGATAAAAAGAAAATCGTTGGCAATCAATCAGCAAAGCCTTATTCGAGTCCGAAGTTTACTTTATATCAAACCAATGCTAAGGAATGCAGAAGCGTTAATGTCTATCAAACAATCTCCTCTCTGTGATGACATTTTAAAGCCAAGAAAGATGACATGTCAAATAATTACTCCAACTTCTATCAAATTAGAATCAAGTGAACATAATGAGTCGCAGCATAAAGCTATTATAGGTTCTGCAGAAGCTATTATGCGTCCTTTTAGTGTTCCCAAACTTCTTATGATTCAAGGACCACCAGGAACAGGTAAAACGCACACATTGGTAGGAATGATAAAGCATATTTTCATCGAATACGCGAAAAGCCCTCAACTGCCTAAATTATTGGTTTGCGCGCCATCAAATAATGCCATCGACGAAATTGCGAGAAGACTTTATCGCGAAAGAAAATTCTTAATGCAATATAAACAACGAGATTTAAGATTGGTTCGAATTGGTCAAGGTGATTCTATAAGTCCTGACGTTAAAATTATCTCTTTAGAGAGTCATGTCGAAACCAATATTCGTTCAAGCATTGCGGAACGAAAAAGGCAATTTGAAAGCAAAGAACGAAAGCTCGAAGAAAAAGTTGCCCAATTGGATCAGGAAATTGCTAATTGCAGAGCCTTGGGTTTGGTTGACAAAATGAAAGCATGCGAACGCGATTTGCATCGTGTTAGTACAGAATTAAAAGCTCATCAAGGCGAGGGGAAAGTTATTGAATCTACACAATACAAAGACAGAAACAGAACAAGATATGAATTATTAAGAAAATCGGATATTGTGCTTTCGACGCTCAATAGTTGTCGACAAACTATTTTAGAACAAGTGTTTAATTCACCAAATTCTACAAATTTTAATTGCGTGATAGTCGATGAAGCATCACAATGTACTGAACCAGAAATACTCATGCCATTGACATATGCTGTCTCAAAATTGATTCTCATTGGTGATCCAATGCAACTTCCTCCAACAGTCAAATCGAAAATAGCAGTTGAAAATAAATACAATCGATCTTTATTCGAGAGATTTTACTCATTTTTTGGAGAGACCAACCCTAATAGTCCTGTTTTGATGTTGGATACACAGTATAGAATGCATCCTGAAATTTGCTCTTTTCCTTCGAAACATTTCTACAATAACAAATTAAAGTCACATTCATCTCTTCAAGATCGAAGATTTCCTTTGCGGCCATACGTTGTATTCGATCTAAAAGGCACTTTACACACGCAAAATAATCCGAAAAACATTTACAACGACTCCGAAGCGCAATTTATCACCAGATTAATCATGGCAATAGGTGATTATGCTTCTGAGAACACCACTGTTGGCATTATAACTCCTTACAATGGACAAAAAAGACTTCTTGAGCAAAAAATAAAAAGTGTGAGACCGAAAATTAGTCCAATAATCAACACGATCGACAGCTTTCAGGGCCAAGAGAAAGACATCATCATATTATCTTGTGTTCGGGCAGACGAAGGAAATGGTAGCATTGGCTTTCTCAATTCAAGACAGCGAGTAAACGTAGCGTTAACCCGTGCTAAACACGCATTGATCATTTGTGTCTGCGCTCAAACGCTAAGTAATAATGACTTATGGAAGAGTTTGCTTGACGATGCGAAGGAGCGAAAATTGATGATCTCTCTGGATTCAACTGTAGGCATTGAACACATAAAGAATCATATTAAATTGCCACCGAGAAAGGATTAATTATCATTGCAGAGCTTTAAATGGCCACAAGCATTCTTTGCCTTCAACTGTGATTATCACAAATTGTGATAAATAAACATTTTCTTGCCAAGATTCGATTTTTTCATATATACTTTTGTATGGTTCGATCATTTTAGATTAGATTGAAAAACGATTGGCAAATTTTGGTTTTTATTATATACACAAAATCCTAAGAAAAAAATTCGTCAAATTCGTCTCCATAACCGACTTGTTCTTCTGATAAATCCATATTTTTCTCATCTTCTGAAGCATACGTTTGTGTCATTTTAATACATTCATCATCCAAATTGCCTTTGATCAAGCATAAAGATGTGTCAACATCAGCTACTTTGAAAAATACCTACAAAGTGAAAATCAGTCAAAGTGACGAAGATCAGAATCGATTTCTAAACAAGAGCAAATCAAAGAATTTTGTGCTTCAGAATGAAAAGAAAAATAATTTGTTCTTTAAGTTCTTATTAATATCGTGATAATAAACTAGTTTAATATTCTTATAAATGTCTAAAAATATAAAATCTAATTGAAATGATAATAAAAAAATTAATATTTGTAAGTTTAGTTAACCCGAAATGGAAATTTTATGTTGTAGATCAGATAAAATTACAATGAGGCAAAACAATTCCCCACTCTAGCATGCATATGCGCATTTGGGGTGGGGAATTGTTTCGCCTCTTACTGTAGAAAATTGTTAACTCGACTTTGCAATAAGAATTTCGCTTCTTTCAAAATAAAAAATTTCTTTCAAATTTATCTCTCACTCAAATTGTGTCTCGTCTGTTCGCAATTTACTTGCATTCGAAAAACTCTGATTTTGTTTACTAAACTTACTTTTCAAACGAATGTTCGATCGACGTCAACGTCGAGAAACTTACCCTTCGGCCGAGCGTTAACAGTGTTTCCAATTTTTTCGCCATTCGATCGTTTTTCTCGATTATACAAATTATTTCACTCATTACGCGACAATGAATATGTTTATTTGTAATCTTGATGATGTTCGCTTCGAGCATTATTGCTTTACGTGGCTGAAAAACATAAAATTCAGCTGAAATGTCCCAAAACACGAATGGCAAATCGTCACGAATATCGCCTGAATCCGAAACAATCTCAACGTCTTTGAACCCTAAGAGAAAGCCTTTTAATCTGAAAAACGAAAGAATGATTTGAGGAGAAAATGAGCGAAGAGTTTGTTTGTCACGAATTACGTGTAAATAAACACAAACGAATGGTCTACGCTTTTGCGAATTGATCATACAGTAAACTGCACAAAAATCCCCCACCCAAAATGCGCATATACATGCTAGGGTGGGGGATTTTTGTGTGATTTACTGAGACTCAAACGATTCGAATTGTGGCATTTTGTTTAAATCAACACGCAAAAGACAAACCACGCGCTTGAAATCGTCGACGTACTCTTTCACATATTTTTGCATCATCTCATTCTTGAGAATCGCTTCGATCGCAGCGATTTCGTGACCGATCGATGACGGCGACAAAGGTAAAGTAAGTTTACGCTTCACGCGCTGTAAACAAGTCTCTTTTTGCGTCCATTTTTCCAATTCTTCCAAACGACGATTGTCCATGTTTTCGACGTTCGCACGTCGCTTCACTGTGCGAATAGCGCGAGGCGCTATTTCAACGAAAAAGTTTTTTTCGCGCCTTTTTCGAAAGTTAGAAATGATTTTTGAATTAAACAAAATTTAAAATAAATTTAATTTAAAATTGCGAAACGTTATTTTAAAAAATTTATTCTCAATTTAAAATTAAACCGGAATTCTAGTGACAAAATCTGAATCTGATGCTATCTGTACAACAGTTGGTTTGCGCACCTTTGAGCAACTTTTATGCTTCGCTTTCGTAGAGTTTTCTCTCGCATACAATCGATTGGCGCCCGTTTTCGCCGCTTTTTCGTCTTCACTTGAGCACTGCTTTCGCGAAATGAATTGTTTACAGTTTCTATTAAATTCTTTGCTTCGGTTATTAATTTTCGAAGGCTGACGATTTTCGTTGAAATCGCTCACATCGATCGGCGAATACCGGCGTATGTCGTCGTCGCTTAAACACGGGCTAATCTTATAATTAGATGAGAGCTTTTGAAGAACCGCAGAGTCGTCGATCGCTTTGTATTTGACATTCTTTTTAAGGTTTCTATTTAAACGTTTCGCAGCTTTATTTTTACAGCCAAAGATTATTTCAGGTGAAAGTAACTCGTTTGCACTTTTGCAGCGATTTCTGAATTCGGAATAATATACACTTGGACAAGGCGCAATGAAGTCGGAAGTGAGATGAGAAGCGCAATTTATATGAGAATGTTTAGATTTTTGTTCGTGACAAATGTGGTTCCATTTGGACGCTTTGATTCTCTCGAGTGGCTCTAATCCTTTTGTTGCCCTGTCAATTTTAAATTGAGATCGTTCATCATTTTCGATCAAAGCGTTTTCCAAGTTTCTCAAGCATTCTTCAAGTGGATTGTGATAATCTCTTTGACACACACATTTTTCTGCAACTTCTGTTTCCAAAGAATCTTCAGTTATGTCCGAATTTATTGATTGTGATTCTGACGAACAATGACAAACTGAACGATAATACGTCGATGAAGTTGTGCTCATTTCACAACTTGATGCGCTTAATGACTCTAAAGAGTTGTACGACTCAGTCGGTTCAATTTTATTTTGCACGATAGATCGATTGCTCTTCAACAAATTTCTTGCTTTTGAGGCCACAATTTTTCTATTTATAGGAGAGATTTTTTCGAAAAGATAATTTTTTGTAGCTTCATCAGAAATGTCGCCATTGTTGTCGCTTGTAGTCTCAGCTCCTGACGTTGTATATCTTGTCTCATTAAAATTTTTCTTTTGAAACTTACGAGCTTCTTTTTTAGAGCTCTCTTTAGATTCTTCTTCATTCACATTCAATTTCATCGAGTCAGGCGTTTCGCTACAACTTTGAGTTTCATCCATAGTTTCAATTCCTTTATCTTGTTCAGAATCATCAGAACTTACTTTCGAACATGTGTCAGTTAATTCAATGGTCTTACACATAGTTTCGTTAGGGTTTTCACTTTCTTCTCTTTCTTGCTTTGTTTCTTCGGTATTTTTTGACAAATTATTAAAAACTTCTTCTTCATTTAACTTCTCACACACACGAGCAGCGATTTCTTTTCGCGATATCCTATCAGAAATATCGGGAGTTTGTTGTCCGTTGTTTTCGCTGCTTGATTTTTCCTCAGATTTTTTATCCTCAGCGTCACAATCATTACTTTCCCAGCAAACTTTTTCGTCAACTCTTTCACATTCTGAAGCTTCTTCTTCGTACTTTTGCAAAATTTCACTTAGTCGTTGATTATTCGGCAAAACATTAAGTGAACAATGGTTTGTTTCTCTTCTTTCAGGAATTGGTGTACCAGAATTACGTTTCGGACGCAATTGTCTTGGTGGTGGTACAGGAGTACTTGTAAGCGATTCGTATCCAGCATTTTTCGTTTTATCTTTTTTTTGATTGGTATCTTGATAAAAGTAGTCGTCTTCAGGAATATCTCGAAGAGTTGGTTTGAATCTAAAATTTTTTATTCTATTCTTCGCTGCTGCGATCATTTCTCGAATTCTTTGAAGAAACTCGAGCGCAGGTGGAGGAGGTGAAGCTAAATGATCAGGATCCAAGAGTTCCAAATTGATTTGAAGTCCTCGTCTCAGTGACATCTCGGGTGATGAACCAAATTCATTTACTTCTTGATCTTTTTTCATATTTTTCGCACTCAAAGAAAAATTTTGTGAGTTTCTATCTTCACAAGACTAAGAAAATTTACTTAATTTAAAATTTTTAAAGCGTGAAACTTTAAGCTTACATCGACATCCGAAATAAGGTTTCCATTTTGAGTTTGATCATATTTCTTCACTTCGTTCACTTCGACATGTGTCAAACCATATCTTCTCTGTTCAGATTTACGCTCTTTTGACTCGTCAATTCTCTCTTTATCTCGCGTTGTGATAATATCTGAAATGTCTGGACTTTCAATCGACAAACTCTGTGTTTGCGGAGTTGATTTCAGCGAATAATCGTTTCGTTTGCGAAACTGGTCTTTTTTCGTTTTCAAGTAGACCATAACCGAAAAAACGTACATAAGACCTAAAATGCCAAGACTCAGTCCGATGATGAAAAAATTTTGATTCGCAGAGTTATCCGACTTGCTTAGTGTCACTTGTGGCAAAGATGGATTACCACTCGATAATAAGTACGTGTTCAAAGGAGCTCCTGGAACCCAACCTATTCGCAACGCAGCACAAGGCTGAAAAATTGTCTTCTCGATTTGCTTAGAGCTTCTTGTAACGAAACTGCAATTTAATTGAACGAGAATAAGACGTTGCTGCAATTGATGTCTTATGTCATCGTTGCCAAGCCATTGCAAGAATGTTTTGTTCTTATCTTCATACAACTCGAAAACGCTGAATTTATCATCGAGTCTATGCCAACCCTTATAGGTCATCACATCGACGCGACTCACGCTGCACATCACACGATTGTTTTCATCTACGTTGATCATTCCTGAAATGAAGCAAAAAGAGACGCTAAATGTTTGCAACCATTGATAAGCATCTAAATTAATTTTCTCAAATCCATAATTTCAAGTTTCGCTTGTATCGTTTTCACTTCTAAAGAATCATCTTCATCTTACAAATCATGTTTGTCATCTTGGAAAATGTACGTGGGTAGAAATTTTTTAATTTTAAGTTTTATGGCTGCCAAGTGAGCGACAAAAATTGAGCTGCTTAAAAATGAAAAGCATTTAGCTTCAGAACACTTAACTATTGAAGTGTTACAAGCGAAACAAATTGCGATTCTGTTAAATAGCAGCTGATAAAACTCTGTGCAATCAATAACAAGCGAGCCTTGTAATTTAAGTCAGTGTAGTAATTGAAAAAACTTTACTTTTTCAAAGTTTTTTCTTTCGTATTAAATTGTGTGCTTTTTATAGACAAGCGTATTTTGAGGCAAAAGTGGATCGCGAACACGACGCACGTTAGACCTTATGAAGGCAGCCTTTAAGCTTTGTCTGAAGTGAAGCAACGCTTTTTGAATTCGATTTTCAATTATTTCGAATCGAAGAAAGCAATCAAAAAAGGTTGACGAAAATAAAGAAGCAGAAACCGGTGCCACTGAATGCTTCTTTAGAAACGCTTTGTTCACTCATTGAAAATTTTCTGAAAAGGTCATTGTTCGTTGCCTCTGCATCTGAAGCGAAAATTAATGAAGTGTTTACGGAAAGTCGAAATCATTGTTGCTTCAGGAAATCATTTAACATTCATGCATGTGTTGTATTTGTGTGTGTGTTTTAATGTAAACTTTTCACTATTTTCTGGTGTTCACTTTAAAATTTTCACCGAAATCTACCGATAATTATGCTTTTCTTTTACTTTTAAATTGTGAAAGTCGAGTTTCTAAGTTTTACTCGGGTAAAACTATCTCTGAAAATTTAGCAAAGCAATTTTTTCTGTTAGAACTACTCGTATGAATTACAAAGTTTAATTAAATAAATTTTTACCTTTTTTTCTCGTTCACATAATAAAATTGGTGATGATTTTTTTTTAACTACCAAGCTTTGTAGTAACACTTTTTATTCGCTAAGAAAGCTCTCTCTCTCTCTCTCTCTCTCTCTCTCTCTCTCTCTCTCTCTCTCTCGTGATTTATGATTCTTGATGAAAACTTTTTAAATTAAGCTCATTAAATAACACTTTGTAATTGAGGAAAGAAACACATTTAAGTCAAGATACAAAACAATAAAAATTAAAAAATTGCAATTCAACTTACCCAGTATTGTGAGATGCGCTCCAGGATGCACTAACTGGCCTGCCTTTGGCAAAGAGACCACAGGAATCTGCTCAATAGACGTCGGACGCACAAATTCAGCTAAGGGGCATTCTAAATAAATTGATTGATTATTGAAGCGAAAACAGAGATAAATGATTAACCTGTTAATTGATGTACACACTGCTTGCTGTCTTCTCTGAATACTTGATGTGTTGCAAAACATTGACATTTGCAGCCCAAACCTGGCACTAAATTCGAGAACAAAGTCTGGTTGTGGCAAGCTTCTTCGGAGCACTTTTGAGAGGAGACAATGAACATGTCGCCGTGGTAATCACGAGTGATCTCGAGTATTTGCTGCATTTGCACCGAAAGTGAGAAGTTGAGAATAGAGAAGCACAAAATCACACGATTAGCCATTTTCACGGAGCACATCGCTAGCAGAAATCAAGTTGGGCTTAAGTCGAAGTGAATCATTTAGCTAAAAATGCAATGAAAAGCAGAGAGTTGAATGTCAATTTAATTACTACACAGTAATTTACACGTTGATTGATGGTGTAAAACTGCTCGCTATTTGCTTGCGATGCTGAAAACACATCTGAAACCATAAGTGACAGTTGAAAAAGTAAGTGAACCTTTGCAAAGCGCTAGCTGCTCGCGAAGTGCAACGTTTAGCAGATTTTAGTTTCACTCATTCACTTAAACACGAAAATTACCTGATTTCTACAAAAATTCAGCGCGTTCAATGCTTCTTCACCTTTACAGTCTTTTCTTCGCTTTTCTTCGCTATTTGTGCAAAATTAATAATCGAATCACATAACTATACGTTTTACGGTTGCTTTTGAGCTTTTTGTTTTCACCCCGAACACGCGGAACTCTTATCGTATTACAGATAAAATTCAGTGCAAAGCGAAATTGAAAGCACGTATTTCTAATTTAATCAATAATAAGCTTTTTCTTTTACGAAAGTATTCATCGATTACAGATGTTAGAGGAGTAAGTAGAGAGCGGTAAATGAGCTCGGCTTCAGGTGGCTTGGTGTATTCAAAGGGTCGCTCATTTCGGTAATTAAGTGCATTCATTGTTTTCATTTCATTGCGCATAACTTTCGCGTAAAGGTTTCATTTGTATTTCTCAAAAGTTTGAATGGACAACAAACGGCGTGAAAATAAAATTAAACACAAATTTACTTTGGCTTTGATGGGCGAAAAAAGTAATTTGATCTCACAATTACATTGGACTACTTCGAAAAATGTTTGACAATGAATGTCAACGAAAATGACAATGTTCTCGATAATTTTTTGGAACACGGTTCGTTTTTAATTTTCTTTTCTCTTTTTCTCGTAAGATAAGCAAAAAGAAAGCTGCTGAAAATAATAAGCAATTACAGATAGCTCGCTTCCAATGCTAATCAATTTTGAATTGTTTTTTATTTTCAAAATCGCGATGATTAAAATCGTTTTACACCGCAAATCGCTGAACGCGTGAATAAACAAATTCATTTATTCATTCACAAAAAGGCAAAGAACACATTACTACTTTCGAAATATTTCATTTCTCGTTAAGCTTCATTTCGCTTTAAATATGAAATTATTCGCCATCTCAATCGACAATTAGAAAGCCGAAAATATTTCGCGATTATTCCTATTCGAAAATTAAAGGAACTTCGATTCACCGAGTTTTTATCCAATCGATGAGTTCAAAATTTCAATTTTCGAACAAGAATGAGTTTATTGTTGTTGAAGACAATTTTTGTGCTTCACTTAGACTATAGACAAAGGTGATAGCGATCAAAAAAATTAAAATGGAAGGAGTGAGGCGCTTATGTGACATTAAAATTAATGAAAAATTTACGCTTTCTAGAAGTTTCGTCGACCTATTTAAAGTGAAATCTTAAAGCGAAAACTTTTATTGAAATTCATAGATATTCAAAGGTGAAAAGTATAAAATAGAATACAATACGAGATAAAAATTTTAAGTTATTTGAAGTGCGTATGTAAATTGCACAATAAACTTTTAAAGAAAGTAATCTTTCATTTGCAACTTTTAAGTGTTTATCCGAGATAATATGCAATTCTTGTACAATTTCAAAGAAAATTTATGTAATTTTATTCAGTTTATAAATGCAAATTGAGGCATGCAAGTTTACGCACGCCGTTCATAAACAAATGGTATAAGCGATGATACAGATGAGAAATATTCTTTGTAAAACAAACGGTTCAATATCATAAAGATAAAATAAATAATAAAGATTAAAATAATCGAGTGGATAGTGTAAAGGAAAGAGAAAAAATATTGCAAATGCAAAGTTACATTTAACCGGATTCGAATAAACAAAATTTTTGTAAAGCACATGCTCGACGGGATTTAAAAATCACGGAATTCACTCGCTTTCAAATTTAATCAATGTTGAAAATTAGTGTACTACTCTGTGGAGAAAAAAGTATCTCTGCGTAAAGCATTGAGTGCAAAACGAGATATTCTTCTGAGCAGAATAGCATAAATTCTTTCAAATGACCGCGTTCTCAAACGAAAGGTCACTGCTTTTTAAAGTACCAATAAATCTACGAGAGAAATATTCAAATTCTCAAAATGTTTTCATAAACTTTTCACGATAGAAAATCAATTCAAATTTACAAGCGTGTAAGCCACTTAATGAATTAACTATAAGGATAATAATTAGGAATCAAAATGTACGCATAAACATAAAAATAAAGAGAGTAGAATAGCGAAGTGTTCCATGGGAAAAAATTTTGCGAAAAATTATCTTCGTTATTCCGTTTTTTGTTTGAATATATAAATATCTAAATTCGAGCTGGTCATTAAATAAATTTTGTTTTTTACTTTTACAGGTTTGTTTGCTAAAAATCATGAAAAAAATTTTTTATCAAAATTAACATTTTATTTTGCTAATGAAAAAGTTTTTAAAGGTGAAGCTAATTAATTGCCTTACTTATCTCGGCAAGTAGAAATTAAATTGAATAAAACGAAAAAACGAAATATCGAAAAGATAATTTTTCACAATTTTCTTTTTTTGAAAAGGTCTATGTTGCTTTACTTTTTCGTTTTGACCGCTTTTCACTTGAGTATTGTTGCATCATTTTGACTGCTGGCTATTATTGAGTTGATTATATGGCGCACATGCATGCAAAGTTTCGTAAATGTTCTATTACGAGAAGTTTATGAAAGCGTTTTGAGAATTAGAGTATGTCTCACATAGACTTAATGGTACTTTTTAAAAACGATGACCTCTTGCGTGAGAACGAAGCGCTTATTAGAAAAAATAAAGCACATATGTCCACTCATTTTCAATATAGATTTTGAAATTTGAAAGTTTGTGTTTTAATTTTGAAAACACTCAAACATTACACGGAAAGGTTGTCTTTTTAAACAATTTAATTTGACTTGTAAATCATTGTCAAAATAAGCACAAAAATTGTTTCGATATATGAGTGCATTACAGCTTGAAACTATGCTATTTTCAATATGAAAACGAATTTAATTGAAATTTGAAAGCTTATAATAATTGAAGTTGATCGATATCTTCTTATAATAGTGAGGGACAAAAAAATTTCGCCGGTCAAGCGATTTAAAAGCGGTAGCCCTGTTTTCATACGATTGTGATTTCGCTTTAAAATGGCAAGACTGGCGAATTTTTTGTCCCTTACTGCGAGTTTACACAAATCGCTATTGTCAATTACACTAAATAATAATAAATAAAACACTACAAGCTGTTCATTAAAGTAAGAAATCACTTTTTTGAGTAACAATAACTCGCAAAATATATAAAATGTAGTAATATTTTTGATATCTAAATAATCGTCGTTTACCGATGAAAAACTTTTATATTAAACATTTTATTCAAAGATTTTGCATTTTAATGATACTTGAGGAAAATTAGAGATCACTTTCGAC
>NCKU01002140.1:0-20533 GCA_003675995.1 Dinothrombium tinctorium
TAATGTTGAAAATATTTAAAACTCAATTATGCGGAAAAATCAATGTTGTAAATTAATTTTTCTTCTTAAAGTGTTCACAAGTACTAGATTTAAGATTATTAGAATTAATTACTGCCAAGCAGTTGCATTCATAGCTCCTGCTACTTTAACACAAGATTAAAGCATAGTACACAAAAGATTAGAGCAGAGAAGCGGTAATTATTAAACAATAGGAATTAAGTTTTCTTAACTTCTTAATTATTTCGAGAAACATCTTGCGTTTACTAAAGATTTAATTTAAACTAAAATCTTATTATTATATTGACAGGTTTTTGAATCATAAACTTAACAGATTTTATTCATATGTTTATGTTGAATTACATTGTGTTTCACTTTGTTTTTGCATTGTTTTCAAATAATTTGAAAATGAAAAGAAAAAAGTACTAAAATGCAAAGCTTTAATTTTTATTATTTCACTTTTACATCTACAATTGCCGTGAATATATAGCAAATCAATTTTATTCTGTTAAAATTTAGTCATCGAACGATTGAAAAGTGTTTAAGCGAACAAATAAGGAAATTGATTAGGAATTGGAAAATAACGAAAGTTTACTTACTGAATTCAAAACATTTTTTGTTTTCTACTCTCTTTAATAATAAATTTTAATTTTTTATTTTGAATAAGTTTGTTTGATTTTGTAATAAGCTTTAATGTTAAAAACATGCAAAATTTTTGATTTTCTAGTTCTCTGAATGTTTTAAAACCTTGCATATAATTTAAATCTCTAACTCTCGAAAGATGCAACGTGGTTAAGCAAACAAAATTGCCCCGTGATTAATTACGCAAATTTACAACCTTGAATAAATTAAAGAAAGTAACTTTTCCGTTACTTCAAGCTGATAAAAGCTTCGAATTTTCGATAAAAGATAAAAAAGGAATGAAAAATTATGTTAGTTTTTAATTAAATTGTCCCATTTAACATTTGAAACTACATAGTATGTTGTTTAACTATGTAGTATGCTGTTTATATGTAGATGCTTTATTGAATTATTACGATATTTAAATCACTAACAAGCGATGTTCGCTAATTGCTACTAATCAAACTTTGCAAGCAAACGGGTTTTGAAAAGAAGAGCATAGCGAATTCTATCTGCTCAATCTCACATGTGCTGAGATATTTTAGTATTTAGGTGTTAAATTTATGGTTAAAAAATCGATAGCAAAGAGGTGTCAAGCAAAGGTTTCAACATGAAAGTTTTAGTTCGAGTTCCATCTTTGGCTTTTTCATTTTGATTTAAAATTTAATCAAACTTGTGTTTTTAATTCGCTTTTTCTAAGTTCATTTTAAAACTCTTTCATTCGAAATATTGATGTTCGACTGCAAAATAGACTTAATGCGAATAGACGAAAAATTTTCGATTATTTTTGAAGAAGTTTTATTCAAAAAACAGCGTTAATTAAACAAAATTAATTTTGTTAAAAAATAAATAAAAATTTTCACAGCATTGTAAAGAATTACTATCAAGCGATTGTCTAGCTCAAATTAAGTAAAATTTTAAAGCATTGATTTCTTTGAAAAAACTATGAGAGTTTATGACACTTTTCTTTAAGTTTTTCGTTTTAAATTTTTAAATTAGGCGTAATTATTACATAAGCGCTTAATTTTAATCAGTCATGTTGAAAAGAAGCGTTCAAACAAAGTGACAAAGATGGAGCCGAAACAAAACCCTTTATATTGAAAGTACAATTGGAGCCGTCATGCTGTCGATTCTTTTAAAATAAATTTAAAATTTTAATTTTATTTTTTATATTTGAACTGAAATGTCTTGTGATCTGATGGGATTGGATAAAAAGAAAAAATGAATCGCTGTGTATCACTTTTAGCCAAACAATTCAGGTGCAAAGTTTAGAAAAAGTGGCAAAAACCCGTGAATGTCTCTTATGCTACTAAATGTGACCAGTTCTAGTAGTTACCGTTTAAGTTTAGGTAATTAAATTTAAAAGTTTTGAAAAAGGGAAACATCAAAGAGATTATAAATGGATAAAGATGTGTGAAATCAATAAAATCGTAAAAAAGACTTGATGCGCTTGTCGTGTTCGATCAATAAATCTTCACCTTCAATTTAACCGCTTATAAAATTTCTGCTTTGACAAAAATTAAAGATACAAAGTTAAAAATAATTTTATATTTAAAAACATTTTCAATAATAAATACTAATTGATGATTATTTCAAACAATTGTAATTGAATAAAATTAGAAAAGGTTGCATCTCGCATGTGTATTATTAGATAAACCTTTTTATAATAAAATTATTCAAATATAATCTCAAAATTGTCAGACAGTTTTTTATCAATTATATAATTTAATTAAACTTAGCGAATAGGTAAAAATTTAAAAATAAAACACAAGTAACATTATTAAATATTATGCAAAATAAGTTAATGATTTTATTTTTAATTTGCATCAATAGCTTTGAAATTGGAAAATTATTCTCATCTAAATCTAATTAATAAAATTGTCACACAGAAAAATCATTTGTCTCAATCGAATATACGTGCGTATCAAATTATCAGAATTAAATTTCAAGGAAAATTTTTAAGAAAAAAAAATCTTATCAAATGGAATTTTCTCATTTCGAGTTTTAGAAGCTAGAGCAAAGTTCATTTATTATCGAGAAGACGATTAAATTACTTGATTAAATAATTTGAAGAGAGGGAAAAAAGTAAATTTTAGAAACTGAGAGTTGTTACGCTCGAGCGTATGAAGTGGCATCGATTTTTGGCGATCTTCAATGTCAAATGCGCGTGAAGTTAATACGCGATTTAAATCAAAAATATTTGCAAAAAGTGACATTAACACCCACCACTTTTTGAATGCATTTTCTCTAGCGTTGTTCAAGCAGAAAATAGAGAAAGTAAAAACTTAAAGATAAAACATTTAAAGCGATGAAAAAGTTGCTTAATTGAATTTAACGCCAAAAAGTAAATTACTTTATGATCATTGTCGTCGTTAAAGGAACGCGAAATTAGTTCTCAAATTTAATCATCGCTAGTAATTCACGATCGAATCAGCTGTAAATTAATAAAGTAAAAGATAATAATTTAGCGTTAGGTTCGTGTGTAAATGTTTTTTATCGCTATTTTCTATCGACTTTTTTTCGAGCGATCACAACTTTGAAACAAAGAAAAAAACTATGGTGCGGTGAAAATAGAAACAACGCTCGATTCTCACACATCTTGTTAATGATTTTTAGCAAATTTCAACTATTAATGTTGCATCGTTTAATTAGCAAAAAATACTTTGTTTAGGAATCTCGCTGACGCAGCTTCGTTTGGTTTGCTTGTGTTTGTTAGCTGCTCTACATTTTAAGAACGAATTTGAACAGCTTCAAATCGAAAAAGCAGTGCAAACAAAGCTTTATTCGAAAAATAAGAAAATAAAATATCCTCCACATTTGTTTGCTGTGCAAGTATTATTTGCAAAAGAAAAGCATTGTGTTTGCCTTCAACTTTTCAACTTTTTTCAATATTTTTTTTTTCAAAATATGAAAATCGAACAACGAAACGAAACGCAATGAAACGATTGTGCGAGTTAAGCGCTCGCCTTTAAGTGCTGATAAATTATTAGGCAAATGAATGCAACAAAAAGTGGAAATGCGGAGAAGCACACAAATGGGTCGCACAAATGTGTATTTATAAAAAAGAACGCGAAATATAAGAAGAAAGCGTTTAGCGTTGCGAAATGGCTCATCCAAAGCTGTGTACAAATCGCTTAAACAGGTATTCATTGTTTCCGGCATACGAACCTTCGTTGGACGGCATCCGTTCGACGGCATTGTATAACATGGTTTTCATATCTTCGTAAAGAATATATTGCTTTCGCCATTCGGGCGTAATGTGTGCCGATAAATGTTCGGCGAATTTCATCACTAATCATTTATTTACAAATTTATTATTTTTGCTTCACTTGTCACTTGTATTTCGCTCTGCTCGCGTTAATGCTCAATACGCACACTGTGTGTGCTATTCGCGTTTGGTGAAACTTGATTTAAAAACAGCACTTTTATGCTATTTGAAAAAAAGAGTAGCGAAAGATCAGCTGACGTCGAGTAGTCGCAGATTTGCGTGCACACAATGCATACGGAGTGCTCTCGAAAATGTTTCACGACTGATTCGACGTGAATCAATGCCAATTTAAAGAGAGTTCTTCGAGAGCACACAATGCACTACCAGTAAACAATGATCTTATCAAACTCTTTGATTAATAAGCAAAATTAAATATTTTGTGCCTAAAGAATTGAACGCTGATATGTACCACACGTATACAATGCGATTAATTCAAGTTTACCTTCTTTCAATGCAACAAGCGTAATAGACGCGCCTGATAGACGACAACGTGCCTTAGCGATACTTTTTTCTCGCTTCTTCCTTTCAGATAAGCGAGAAGGTTACTCTTCTTGTGCTCGATTGAAAAAAGTAGCTCGAAAATGCAAACTATATTTTATTGATTTTAACAATTGACTGCGAACGAGAGATTCAAGTGTTTAACTCAATCTCCTGATCAAGTGATGTAAAATTGAGATTTGTCAACTTTTTTGTTTTTTCAATTATTTTCAATGAAATTTTTTATAAAAGTCATTAATCTCGATGTAATTGCACTTTTTTGTATTTGCTAAAAACATTTTTGACTTGTGAATTGCTTTTTTAAAATTTTGAAAGCTCTTTTAGGAACATAAAAATTGATACTAAAATAACCTTAAATTAATCAAGTGCTTTTAGCTCATTTTCCTCATTCTCTTCGCATTATTTGGCTGAAATAATTTTTTTTTATTTACCCAAAAAGTGATAACTGAAGGAATATGATAAACTAAAAATTAATCTTCATTGTCTTCATCCGATTGCCAAGTTTCATCCTCTTCTTCTTCTTCTGACTCTTCAATTCTAAGATTCTGTGTCACAAAAGTACGACCTTTCTGTTCACTTTGTGCGTTGCTGCCTGTTTGAGCGATTTGAGATTGTACAAATGCAGTTACTTTCAGAGCGCAATTCCTTTGTACCAAAAAATCAGAAACATTAAGTTCGACTCCGTCCTTGCTTAGAGTAATCAACTCAACAACAACAATATCATCTCGAATATCACTAAAATACAAATTATTTTGACTAATATCTTTCAGAGACGACAACTTACTGTTCAATGACGAGAGCAAGAAATGTTTTTCCTGATGCGAAACTTTTGAACACTTGTCTGTAACGTAAAAATGGAAATAAAGAAACAATTTAAAGCGAAAAAATTCAACTTACATTTCACTTTTGCTCCATTGATTTACTTTTCCACTTGATTGGGAAACTATATTGGCAAGCCTACAATGAATGGCGAGTGAATTAAAAAGAGTAAAGTCAGGAGTCAAAGAAAACACATTAGTTCTAGGGACAGAATTATGCATTGTTCCCGTATCGACGCATTGAATAACACAATCTTCATTGGCTTCAAAAGTAATTATCCGTCCTCTTTTGAAATACTCGCCATCTTTAAATGCTATGAGCGCACCTTCAGATGGAAATATGTAGAAGTTTTCGGCTGCAACGCGATTAGTATAATAAGCTTTCATGTTATCACTTAAATTTTGCAAGTCTCTAAATGTTGCGCTAGCTTCCAATGATATTTTTAAAAGATTCTTCAAAGATTCTGGCTTCTGTCTTGAATTAAAGTTATTAAGAGGAATTCCATGAAAAGAAAATGGTGAATCGATTGCTGTAATCGCCAATAAGATATAACTGTTTTCAGGAATATCTTCGCGAGGTATCAAATTTATGATTTGAGTATCCCTCTCCAAATAATCACCTAAAGAAAAAATTAGTCATTTGTTTAAAAAAAATTACTTAACGTTCTTCACGAGAAATATGTTTGTAACTGCATTTGTCTCCACTGGAACAGTATCCATTCCAATAAAATTTACAAAAACCATTATAATCTTGTGTTTTGTATCCAATGGTTGCAATTGAAGGATCGTTTGGATTTACACTATATACATTATTGGCATTATAATAATCTTCTGATCGTGGATCCCAATCGTCTTGCTTAGGTGAAGGTGGTACTCCGCCTTCTGCACCTTTAAGCATTTCACTTCTTGAATTTTCATCATGTCGACTTTCCACCAATGAAGAATGTTTCGAAAAAATTCTTGAAGGTGACTGATTCACACGAGATAAAACACTGTCACTTCCACCAAATCTAGCACTATCAAAACAGCGAAGACCAGCAGCAATAGCAGCGATCCGTGGTCCGGCTTCTTGAGGTGGTGTTTTTTCTCTGGTTGCTCGTTCGGCTTCTTTGATCCAATCAAAAGAAGATGTCTTAGCCATTTTCTTAGTAACGAGTAAAGCATTAACCAAAACATCTTTGGTTTCATTTCCTTCAACTATCGAGTTCCACAATAAGACATCAAATGAAACAGAATGATCATCGCTGATAATTCGGTTTGTTATAAATACTGTTACGGTTGCTTCCTTTAAGAATCCAGAAGATTCCATGAAAAAGTTACAAGTATTAAAATCCCAATCTTCGCCAATTGGCCGAATATGAGCCAAACTACATTTAATAGCGTGAATAGGAATACTAAAAAATTCAGGAAGTAAAGGACGCAAATCGCCAACCGTAACGTATTCTTCATTCCCAAAATCTATATACCGAACGAGTATCTTCCATTTTTTATAATCTGTATTCGCATCTTGATCATTCATTTGGACATCGATCACTTTAGCTCTGTACCAAAATTTGTCTTTTTCGTAGATACAAGCCCAATAGCTACCCAACAAAGAAGCAGGAGAGCGAACTTCAGGAGGTTCGTGCTGATCAGCATTGTAATTTTCTTGTAAGTGTTCGTGAAGGTCGTCAATCACAAAACTAGATCCTTCGTGGTTCAATTCGTCTTTATTTAAAATAATGATATAAAATTCTGAAGGGGTGACAATGTGCGTTATGATACAACTCATATATTCTTGATCTGATATTGTAGCCGGTTTCACAGTGAATTTTAGATATTTCTCAAGTTCGTCATCGAGAGGATATGGCGTTCTGTGGTTAGAAACAGGTCCGTTATGAAGCGAGCCATTTGATTCGCGTGTATTGTCGCGAAAACTTTCGGGAGCTTCAGCGATAGCAGACGCTTCTTCGTGAGCTATGGAGGGCGCATTACTCTGCAAACTACGTTCGCTATTTAAACCGATATTGAAATTTTCCGGAGGAGTGAAATAAAGCGAACCATTTTGCGGCCTCAATTCATTCTCAAGGGGTTCATTGCTATCTTGAATTGGATTTGGAGGTAAAGCTGATTCGTCGCTAGATTCTTCCTCAAACTCGAAGTCGCTGAGTTTCACTTTCATCAGTAGTAACTTATCTGTAATCGATTCGATCTCACGATTAGTTCTTTCGTAATGTTTGAAAAATTCCGCTTTATCCATTTGCTGCACGTCGCCGCATCTGAGAACAACCTGTGGACGAATGAAAAGTGAAAACGAGAGAAGCGAATAAGGTTAGAGAAACGAACGTTATCGATGTGTGAATTGATCAAAGCGAACAGTTCGTTTCGTTGCAGGAAAAGAAAGTCCAATTTGCTTTGCAATCGTTCGACGATCTCTTCGTATGGCCTCCGTGCGTTTCTCGCCTCGTTCGATGCCATCTTTTTCCACTTTCTTTTCTGTACGAATATAGGTGCGAAAAACATTCGAATGCGTTTAAAATGCTTGTCGAAATCAAAATCAAAGAGAGCGATGCATTCGCATTTTGCACGAATCCATTTGCATTTAAAAACAAACTTTAGCGCTATTTTCTCGCTTTAAACACGCTTTCATTGCTTTTCACTCATTGGTCACTCAATCGACACACCTTTTCACGTTCCGCTCACCGATTGCGACCTGAACGCGAATTCGTTCGCAATCCACTCTTCGCGCGCTTTTCAAGCTGCGGTCACTTTCAAAATTGTGGTCACAACCTTTGTTGATTCGCTTTCAATTGAAATTCTTAATTTTTCATTGCTTTGATCGAAATTTTTTTTTAACTTTTTAATTTTGCTTTTACTTTAACAAATTCAACGAACAAAGTAAAAAGTTTTATGATTGGCTTTTAGCAAATTGTTTGTTTCGAATGTCTCGATGTCAAACCGATCGTTTTGCCACACTTAATACTTTTGCTTTACACAAACATCTTATTCGTACTAAAATTAAAGCTATTCCGTAATTAGACTCAGTCTGAACGGTTGCCAAAATTTATACACGTAACAAGCAGCAAATGATTTCACTGCAATGACTACTACTGCCAGACTGTCGTCGATCGAAAAACAAGTCGCAAATGGTTATTGATATAAATTTTCAGTTTGGCTTAATCACTACTACTTATATTAATCATTTCATTACTAATACTTCAAATTAATTATAAATCAATTAGTTTGCGCTCATGATTAACGAAATTATTAAATGAAATGATTAATTTAATTTCGAGCTCATTAATTAACTAATTCTTTCTGAGTTTGTTTTGACTAATTGAATTTATTTACAATTCTTTGTAAAGCGTGATACATCCTTTTGAAATAAATACCTTCAATCGTAACGATATGAGCTTTGCATGATTCTGTTTTAAATATCTGATATATATTATATAATATCTAAAAATAATAAAAACTAAAGCAAATTTCGTAGTACGCTTTGTGAACGATAGACTAAAACTAAATATTAAGCAAATTGGTTTCGCAAAAGATGCGAAGAAACATCATCAGCAAATTTTATTTTGAACAAGCTTAAGATAGAAATGGGCACAAATTTGGAGCATGCACTTAAAAAATAAATTTTCACAACTTAAAGACTGCAAAATAGTTTGAATTCGAAATGTTATGCAATCACAAGTAGTATATAGTAATATGAAATAAAAATATTAAATAAACAGCCAATAACAATAGTAATACAAGTCAAAAGTAAAAGGAAAGTTGAAAATTCAATAGATTTATTAAGAAAAGGTTTATCCGACAATATAATTAAAATATTTTTAGATACACCCTTTCTCAATAAATCAATTCAATTAAAGTGATATTGTCATAAATAATTTTGGGTCTAACCGTGAACGTCGCTATTCGTTCCGTAGAAATATTTTCTCAGCGGAAGCGTGCATTTTGGATACTAACTGCATAATAAAAATTTAGCTCGTACTAGGTGTTTGGGTTAACGCCCAACACCAACAACACTAAAATATAAATTTGAACTTTATTAAATGAAGTAATGAATGCAACTGATTAAGAGTTGAATTCAAAGAAAGTAATAAAAATGATGAGAGTGAGAGAGAAGCGAATGGAAAGATACAAAACCGTAGTAAAAGTAAAACTCAGAAAGAAAACATTAAAATATTCAAAACAGTTTATTAAACTTTAAGAAATATTCAAACAACAAAGAGAGTGAGAAGTAATTAATTTCCATTCCTTAGGGTCGTGATAAGATCGGTTGAAACATAAGAAGAAAAGCAAATAATCATATGACTGCCAACATTGTCATTGTTTACGCAATTAGTTTATGTAAATCGTCATACATAAAAAAGATCAAAGGTACGGAAGAGAGCATAAAATGTCAACGCATTTGTTAAAAAGTTATTTTACGTGAATTTATAAGAGTGCGATTATTTGTTTGGAAAAATGTCAAAAGTATTATTTTTACGCCTCGCATCAAGCGAACGATGCCTTTAAACTTAAAGAACGTAGACGTGCGGGACACACAACTAAAAAATAATCAAAATTTGATAAAAAAAACTTACTTTATCTTGAATAACAAGGTATGCAGAGAGGGAAAACGAGGAAAAATATTTTTGAAAATTTTCAGTGAAATAAAGCAAGCAACATATGAAAACGAAGAAATGAAATGGTAAACGAGGTCTCAAACTTTCGACCTTCGTGGAATAATAAGCGAAAGCAACTGGCCACTGGCTATTGCGGGTGCAAGAGTCCCCTCTAAGCATGGTCCATTCTTTAAACAAAAGTATTTGTAGGAATGTGTGCTTAATTTTTAACACAAGCTTGCTTGCATATGATATTTTTAATTGTTCGATTGTAACACAGCAACAAACCAAAATAAGCATTAATTAGGGTACAAGATGCTGGTTTTCATTCAGATGAGAATAAAACATTTTAATGCAACGTTTCTCAGTTTTTAATTATTAAAATATGTTGAGAAAACAAATCAACTTACAGTTTTATCATAAGAAAAACTTCAAATAAATAAAATAAAATAAAATTAAATAGATCGACAGAAAACTYCTTAATTTAACAAGCAAGTTTTTTACTTATTGAACAAGCTTCTGTTAAAATTTTAAGTTGCAGTTTATAAAAAAAAAAAATCATCAAAATGTACTCGATAACAAGAATTGATGCTAATGTCTATGAATTAGTGAAAAACTTTTCTAAAAAAAATTAAAATAATTTTTATACTTTTTCAGTTTTATAATAGCAACATTCGGGTCTCAGCGTCACAAGATTTTTGATCAGATTTGTTGCGCAAAGGATTTTTAGATTAAAACAATTTATTATTTGAGAATAACACAAGTACACAATGTTTTTAAAGTGAGAGTATTTCAAATACTAACTTTAACATAACGGGGAGAGAGCAATGACAATGCTCGTGCTGATGTCAATAGTCGACACGGAAAAGGAAAAACATGCAGGGTGTCGAGCTTCTGGAGAGCGAAGCGACGCCGAAGTTGCGAGTACGACGAATTAACACGCAAATGTGCATTAAGCATTTTATAAATAGATTTTACACACAAGTTTTGTTATCGCTTTGGCGATAGTCGAATGGTCATGCTTTGCTGTTGCTAAAAGGACGAAGTACGAAGTTTACGCTCGTAGCGTCACTTCGTACGGTGAGTGTTGAACAGGATTGTTGCAAGCAAGCATGAATAACAAATAATTGTGTTTATAGTCACGTAATGAGTCACTATTAAATTCTAGCAAAGAGCACCAATTAAGAGACAAGAAGAGAAAAAAATGTAAATAACAAGACATTTTTCTCTAAAGAATATTAAATTTGAGCTCTTCATTTCAATTTCCTACGCTTGAATAGATTGTGAAATCTAGCATAACTCAAAATTGAGAATATTAGCATTAAACTAAGCAAATTCAATGTCAATATCAATTGATACTTTATTCATTTTTTAATACTGCGAGATGTAAAGTAAAAAAGAAAGTGTTTCGCAATAATAACTTGTAATCGATAAATTTTTATTTCAACTCATTTTGAATTCAATAGATTTAAGAAAGGGTGTGTCTAACAATGTAAATATTTATCGTTGGATAAATCTTTTCTTAATAAATCTATTCAATTACACTAAACAAAAATAGTCAATTTTGTTGAATTTGGTAAAGTTGATAGAGTTCCATACACTTTATCTTTTCTCATAGGTAATTTAGCTCACGACAATTTAATACTTTGATTTCAAAAGAGCTTATATAACAATTCTTTATAATTGCTTAATATCGTATTTTCTTAAGAATACGGATATGTCTTATCATGAAAGTTTAATTTTTGCAAACACGTAAAAATCAAGCTATAGATATGTGCTTATATTTCAAAATACAAGAACATGTAAACAAAATTCAAATACAAACACAAAAGGAAATTCGACTCATCTGGTTTTTTCAATTTTCAAATACATAAACATAAAAAGGAACATTCTCTTATTTAAATGCGTATTTAAACATTGTTATTCACTCGTGAAAGTAAAGCATTATTGTTAAAAGTTTCAAAATGTCAACTTGTAAACCGATGCATTCAAGCTTTTCTTGAAAATTTTCGCAAATTGATCAAAATGTTGAAAATGTTGGAAGTCGACGGTCGAAGACAATTCTTCGAAGATATGCTTCCCTTTGCCAACACAGCCAAGGACGCCTACATTGGCTAAAGCCAATTAGATAGCAATAACTTGTGTATTTGCGAGATGGCAAGAAAGAGGCGTAAGGTGCATGGGAAACATCATAATGTTGCGTTTCATGTAGCGGTAGTAGGATTAGAAAGAAGGATTTTATTAAATAAACGCATTCGTTATCGTCCAGAAGATATAATGCCTCTTCACCCCAAGGTAAAGCTGATTAAGGGATTAAAAAATTTAGACGATTTAAGAGTAGTAGATGATCGCATTATTGTTGCAAATGAGGTAATTGAGCTTTTTCAAAGGTTTTAATGTTTAAAGAGTACAGTGATTTTAAGAGCTTGGATTTAAATAGTAGAGAGTTTGACACATTAGACGTTCAGCGATATTTTATGGAACATTTTAAGGCATACTGGGGTGATAGTTTAAAAAAGGCTTAGCTTAAGAAATTTAGCTTGGCATTACTTTGGTGTAGATATACAAAACAATGCACATTCCCTGTTACCGACGCTATATATACTCTTAAATTGTATAATGAAATTTATTTAAAAGATGTAAGAAGTTTCTATGGCACTTATTTAATAAATAAAATTAATTAGTCTATTTTGTTTGTCTTATATTTCCTATTCAAAGATATTTTGAATTTTGATGAATTTTTTGGGTACAACTGAGCATTATAGGCGATGATCAAAACGTCTCTAAATAGCCTATAATGTTCAGGATCACTTTTTATCTTCTCACGTCTATTGTTGCGGAGCTAGCAAAAAATGTTTTTATTAGTGTTATTTATGTTTATTTTTATAGATTAACAAAAAATTGTTTTTTGGAAAGTTAATGGCTCGAACTAAGTGTTACGCTAAAAAATCGACTGCTCCAATGTCGAAATTAATTGCGCAGAAACTAATAGGAGGATGAATTAAAAATTAAACAAAAGGTATGGAGAATATGCTTTTAATTTATTTTAAAATTATTTATTTTAATTAGAAATTTTTAAAGCAAAAAACAATCTCTGGCTGACTAACGTCGTTCCAGATTTGTGAAAATTTGATCCCTCGCTTACCATTACAAAAAGTAATATGGGCTATTGACTTCACTAATAATTTAAATAATTTTAAATTTCAAACTGCTGCCCTTCTCGCTCTCCAAGAATCTGCGGAAGCTTATATTTTTAATTTGTATGAAAATGCAAATTTGTGCGCAATTCATGCAGATCGTGTAACTATTACGCCTAAAGATTTATCATTAGCTTTGAAAATTGAGTTACATTATAATATAAAAATATCTTTTAAAGAGAAAACCCAATAAGACCAATTTGGATAAGAGATATAAATACTTCGATCAAGATGCCGAATTTTTATCATACTTGCACTTCGGAGTCAAGTTTAATTGGGAAGATTCTCGCGAAGCTAGACATGAATTTTTCATTTATCTGGCTTCAAAAACTATAGATTTTCTTTTCTATAATTATTAAATATTAACATTGAGGGTCAATTTTTATAGATTGACTAAAAATGTTTGGAAAGTTGACTTGGGAATACATTTCGACAACGAAATTTAATTACATAAGAATATGTATTTTATATTATATTATATATATTATATATAATAGATATAAAGATATAATATAATATACTAATATAATTATAATAATATATAATTAGATGATATATTAAATAATTATATTATATTATATTAATTATATATTGTAGAACCTCGTTATTATGAACCAATTTTTGCATAAAAAATTGTTCATTAAAACGAGTTCATAAAAATGAGGTATTAACAATACTAGAAGGTACGAAAATTTTTGTTCATAAAAATGAGGGGTTCATGAAAAGGAGGGCTCATAAAAATGAGGCTTGAATGTATTATATATTATTTGTCTTTATTTCTCGAGGATTTGATGTTTTTTGACGTCATATACCTCGCATTATAATTAAATGTTTGAATTCCTAAGAAAATACGGTAAATGATTGATATTAGTAGGTGAGCTCTTTTGAAATAAAAATATTAAATTGTGAGTTAAAAATGTCAATAGTGAATTAGTTTCTCTTAAAATATCTTTTTAAAAGCACGGGAAGTTGCTTAATGGCCAAGTAAAAAGCATTTGAAGGAAGCAGTTTTACACTTATGCATTCGGAATTTAACCCACAGATAATTAATATTCTGCAAATTTTTGTTTAGAACCTTGTAAACACTGATTTTCCTTGAATCATGTGCTGCTTTTTCCTCACGTGTGCGATATGTCTTATCATGTTTTATCAAATTCGCGTTTCCTTCTTCTAAACATTCGGTGCAATCTTAAGCAGTCAAAGTTGTGAAATAGATAACAAAAAATAATAAGGAAGGATCGAAAAAAACTTGGAAAGACTTATTGAGAAAATGATCATATGACTTCATTAAAATAGAAAATCGTTACCAAATTTCTGCTCTTTGTTGACTTTATGACTTTTTTATTTTTTCGTTTTTGCTCAAATAAATATAATAATACAATAATACCTTCTACTCAAACTACATCAAAATCACACAAACAAAAATCACATGGCATTTACTTATTTACATTAATCACAAAATTAACAGCGAGGCAAAAAGGAGTAATAAAAAAGAAATAAAAATGAAAAAGATACAATTTAATAGATTTATTAAGAAAGGGTGTATCGCGCGTTGTTTATGATTGTTAGATAAACCTTTTCTTAATAAATTTATTCAATTTGTTTCGGCTAACTGCTGATCGTAGCTAATTTGGGAGAAAATTCAAAAAGTTGTCTATCATTGGTTATTTAGAAGGAATGTTTTTCGTTATGCTGAGAAAAGGCACAAAGCATCACATATACAGTCGAAATGTTAAGATTCAACTCATATTGAATCGATTGAATTAATTTCAGAATAATTAACATCGTGCCACGATTTGTGAACCAGAAAAAAATAACAATCTTCAATGACAAAAAGGTGTTAAAGTTGTGAGATAATATTAAATATTGTCAATCAACTTATCCTTATATTTTTTTTTGTTCGACTGTATACGTGCAAAGTATTGCATTGTTTTAATAAGTATTGAATTGTAGTTTAACTGATGTTAGGCAAAGAAGAAAGACTTCAAAATGAGATGTTGATTTAGATTTTGAAGAAAATGCTATGACATAGTCGCACCAAGAGCTCTTCTGGTATATTCATAAACAACGTAACTTATGCTAACTGCAGGTGCAACTTTCATGAAGTTGGGAGTAATGCCTCTATAAAGTCCAAAAAAACCTTCTCTGTCTAAAATTCCGCGGAATACACTTATCATATTTTCATTCCTATGTACACCAATTTGAGCTTGTAATCTTGTTCGAACTAAAGCCAACGGATAGCTCGCTAATTGACCACAAGAACTACTTATTGTCCCGCATGTTAAAAGCACGAGGACACCTGGATTATCCTCTTGAGAATGGGTTCGTAGGTACCATTTTTTAAGAGTCTAAGTCAAAAATTGTAAATATTATTTAAGTCAATGTAAATATTATTTATCATTAACAAATTACCTCATAAATAGCTAAATCTATTCCTGCGTATGGAATTATACCCAATAAATTTGGAATATAACCTTTGTAAAAAGCTTTCAATCTCTCGTGTTTGTAAATTTTTTTTGTCGCGTCTAAAATGCCATCAAACTGACCAGTGGAGCGTAGACAAAGTCTCGTTTTGAGAACTTCTAATGGATATATCACAGTTTGGGACATTGCACCTGCAAAGGAACCCGATATGAAACGTTCGGAAATAGATAATTCCCTATTCGAATTTCCTCGGATGAAACGTTTTGCCTTTAAAAAACGGAAATAAAAAGTAATAAAATTAAAGTTTGATAAAATCACATCAAATTACCTGTTCGTAAGCCATAAATTTGAGTGCAGTTTCGGGCGCAATTTTGAGTACATTAATACCGTTACCTCTCCAAAAGGAAGCATACCCGCCCTCGGCGTACATATGCTTGAAACACAACCTTAAAGAGCCGAATTCGGCACCTCTCACTTGTAGAAACACTTTGATTCGATCCAAGGGTGCGGTACACGTTCGGGAAACTGCACCGGCAACACCACCGGCGAGCAAATGCCGCCACCACATACCAGTATCTAACTCGGTTTCGCTGAAATCATCTGGAACAGTGGTGTCTTCACCGATGTTGATGAATGTCGAGTGCCTCCAGATTTGAATCAAATCTTTATAGTCCGAATGTGGGAATCTGAGGAGAAAATCACGCCATTCTTCGAAACGAATCGGCCTCGAATCACTGCCGCAGTCGTTCGCGTTTCGAACATGATTGATCATTGCGTTCGCTTCTTCTTGGTTCACTCGAATGCCAATACTGCGACAGGCAGCGATCACTTCGTTCACATCAATCACACCGTCGTCATTGCGGTCGATTTTGTCAAAAATTTCTTTCAATCGCTTCTCTTTCAATTTCACTTCTTTTTCACTCATCGCTTCGAGTGTAACCGCAACGGGACCATTCACTGCTTGCGTCCTCTTCGCCGCGGTCCACTTCTCGACCGCTGTCGTCGCTTTTGCGACCATTTCGTTCGCTTTCGAATTGACTGAAAAAGTTTAATCAATTGCACTCACAAAAAACAACGCTCTCTTCGTCACTTCGCCTCGCAACTGTCTTCAAGCGTGGCGTCACTGCGATCTGATATCAGCACTTGTCTATTTTCAACGCAATCAGTGATGACGTAAGCACACGCAAAGATTGATAATCGAGGATTTAATTCACTACTTTAATTCTTATCTTTACATTCAAATTTGTAATCGTTGTTTTCGCATTTAATCGTCATTATTGATATACTATTTGTACTCACTTCATGAATAGTTAAAATTGTGACACGATTGTGATTCACTTTTTTTCGCTCGAGTGATGTATTGCTTACTTTACTAATGTATTCTCGCGATTGTTAAAACATTTGCTCGAATTGTGTAAACTTTTTTCAAACAATCTTTTATAAATAAATATTTAAAATTTCGCTTTTTTAAAGATATATTTGTGAAATTGAGAAAAATTGAACGCAACATTCAAATCTAATCTGCACATTGCGGTGCAGGCGGTCGCTAATCGATAATGTGCACAATCGACAATCGAACATTAATTGCATTCAGAGTCGAAATGAAAGAGAATTAAAAATGAAAGAATAAAAGCGAAATATTCTGCGTTTCGAAATTCGAATAAAACATAAATCACTTGTTTTTAAATGGCTTTTATCGAAGCGAACAGCGAACAGCATAAAAGAGAATTGAGCGCCGAGTTGAGTCTGGACAGCAGCGATATTCGATCGCACGCCTGGTATCACGGATCCATTCCTCGAATTCGAGCTGAAGAATTGGTCGCTAAAAACGAACAGTTTTTGGTTCGTGACTGTACTTCGAGACCGGGTGATTACGTGTTGACTTGTCGTTGGAATAATCACTGCTTACATTTCGTCATCAATAAAGTTATTCTTCAGCCGTACACTGTTTACGAACGAATACAGTACACGTTTGAAGATGATTCTTTCGACACTGTTCCAGATTTGGTGACATTTTATGTTGGCAATCGCCGACCGATTTCTGTCGCCTCGGGGGCGATCATCTCTCGCCCCATCAACAGAACTATGCCATTATCGTTTTACGCCGCGAAGTATTGCATCCCTCAAAACGATTATCCATCGTTGAATCGAGATTCAATGATAACGAAAAGTCCACCAATTTCTTTAAACAAATATCAATCAGCTTTGCTCTCGGAAAGACCACTCTCTCGATTGAGCATAAATAGTCAACAAGAAGAGCCTCCTCCGAAGCCAAAAAGAGATTCTCTCATTAAAGTGCCACTTTCAGATAAAACTGAACCAATTTATATTAATTGTAATGGAAATGATTACGATATGAATGAAAGAGAAAACTTAAATGAAAACATTGACTTACATTCCATTAAAACGGCGAATGATGACCAACAATCTGATGAAAATTTTTGTCCAATCGATAGTTCACTCTTTCGTACTATTCCTATTCATATTGCTTCATTGTTACATTCTTCTTCTAATATTGACCCTCAGAACTATTTCACATTCTTGCTTGCTAAAGATAACAAACCTTTGGAAATGTCTGCGGTCAACAAAGTTCGAAGTCTTCTATTAGAGACTGGCGCACGAATTCTTGCAAACCATATAACGAAAGTCGATTTAGATTTCATTAAACATTTTGACAAAGAAGCAAACTTTGGCCTGGGCATCAAATCTGGATTAGAACTCGTATTACTACCTCACGGAGGTGCATATCGAGATGACATTTTGGATCGAGCAGAGTGCTTTAAATATTTTGTCGCTGCTAGTCTCTTAATATGTAATGACGATGAAAGGGTTTTGATCTTGGATAAATGGATTCAAACAGCTATTGAAATAAAAACTGGATTAGGAAATTTAATGGCATTTAGAAATATTATGGCTGCTCTAGCATTACCACAGATTAGCAGATTGCAAAAATTATGGCTCTCACTTAGACAGAGATTCACTTCTAACGCTGTTGTTTATGAATCCAAATTAAGACCAACCTTAAAAGCAGTGATAGATTGCAATGAACCTCTAGCTCCAAATACAACCTTTCCATATATTTTAACAATGGTCGAAATCATTCAAAAGCATTACAAGTTTGTCGATGAGACTAATGCGGAAATGAACGAGGAAGAAATAGCTGAAAAATATCAGGTTGTATAACTCTTTTATTTTAATTTTGTAATCTATTTCGTAACTCTTTTAATTGCAGTCTTTCAAATTTGATTTTCCGTGGGAAACATCCAGCAGTGATTTTGGGTTAAATTTGTTTTTCTCTCATCTTGAAGCTGGTCGACAAATAGTGAATCAATGTAATTTATTTAAAAGAAACAGTGAAATTGTTTTAGATGGAGTTGTGTTTGAAGAACTGTTATCGGATATTTTCACAACAGAATTTCACCGAAGATTTCTTTGGGGTTACCGAGGCTGTATTGCAGCAGCTTCAGAACGTTTTTCTAAATTTGAACAAGTTTTAACACTTCTTTCTGCAAAGTGTGAATCAAATTCTTCATCAGTCTAGAAGCTTACTTAACTTTTAACATTTTTTTTCTAGTCCTATTTTTCATTTCATTCATTTATTTTCTTTACCTTAGGATCTAGTCAATTATTCAACTCTCATCTTTGTATATTTTTATATATTGATTTTTAGAAATGACAATAGTTTAATTTTATTTTGTTTATTTTCTATAATGTGTATTTATCGCCCCTAAAATATTATTTGTATTCCTTTTAGAATAATAATATTGGCATGTTTAAAATTTAAAACAAACGAATAGTTCTTACAAGATCATTCTAGAAAATTTCATTATAGAATTCCTAAAACTGAACTTCAAAACTTCAACCATTAACCTTATTAAAAAAGTAAATAATAAACAAGTTTCTAATTAGAATTTAACTAAACCATCAGCCTAAATCATAAAGACAATTTCGGCTGTTGTACGAAAAACAAAACGACGAACGTCGAAACAGGAAATGGGGAAAAACGGATCGGTCCCAAACTTGTCTTATACGGGAAACCGGCTAAAATCTTTTTAATCATTTTGAAGATCAATTTTTATACCCGTTTTCTCTTAACCAGTACAATCCGTAACACCATTTAAAAGTTTCCGACAGGCGACACTTTCTTAGTTAGCCTCAAAAACCTGTTACTCTTTTGTTCTTGACTCAAATTTTGATAACTTGGAAAAAAGTTTCACAAAGCTTCATAAATAAAGAAGCATAAATTTTCTGCATTTACCTGAGTGTTTATATCTTAGTTATCATTGCTTAATGGGTTTAACGAAAACACTGAATGAACTGATTTAACGGTATAGTGAGTTTGACGCGGCTAGGGTTTTACGGGAAAGGACAGGCCATTAGGTTATGAGAAACCAGCCGGCTAGGGATCTCTATTTTCATCTTATTTCGACTTTTAGTTTGTTGACGTTTGCGAAAGAAACACTTTTCACATTCTCTGTCTCTTTTGATTTATTTCTATGTTGTAAGCGATTAGAAATCTATGATCCTGATAGTAATCATTATTTTTAACTTAGATAATGGTTTTTATTGGTCATTGATCATTCGATAGTTTTAGCTACAAGAAATTTTGTTTCATTAAAACATTGCATCTTATTAGAGATGTGTTTTTTCGGCGTCGCCGAAATTTAAGATAACATTACATCTTTGTCGGCAGTCAAAAATTTAGCACTATGATGCAAAATTTTTTTAAATTGCCAAAATTGCCGAAATTTCACAGCTCGGCCGAATTTTTCAGCAAAGCCGAAAACATGGTTTTTTCAAACAATGCCTTCAAAAAAGTTTTAAAAATAACAGTTTTCAGTTATAAAACTAAAGAATAAAAGGTCTTTGGATTTAAAAAAGAAATAAATAATAAAAAGTATGGAGAAATCGATTTAGATGCATTCGGAATGCTTTCGAATGATTTTGAAAGAATCAAGCTTGAGGATGAATTAATTCCAATTAAAGAATTCAGCTTTCTTCTATTAGTTATTTTTGAACTTGAGACTAAAGCTCTTTCATTTTACCAACAGATTGAAATAATAGAGAAAGTTAACAAATTAGACGGAGAATTTTTAGATAAGTTCGTAAATAGTTTGT
>NCKU01002141.1:0-20532 GCA_003675995.1 Dinothrombium tinctorium
AGAAATCGAAATAAATTTTTGTATTTTTCATTTATATTCTTAAACTCTGTTGATTGCTTGACTTTTTCGAGTTCAATTTTAGCTTCTGGACAATTTGGTTTCACGGTGAGAAGCTAAAGAATAAAGGTGAAACGAGAATTTTTTATTTTATCAAATAAAAATTATCTTTTCTTACTATGTCTTGCTTCAAAGGAATTGTTTTTATAGGAAAATCAAAATTATTTTGCGAATGCAAAGATGAGTTTTGAGAAAGATAAATTCCTCTGGCAATCTCGTTTGCGCTCTCTTTACATCTCGATCTCTCTGAACTTTGAATATACATTTCACAGCTCTCGTTCGTTAAAAAGAAAGAGTAACGTTTTCTGAGATAACGTCCAAGATTGAACATTCGTTTTTTGCCCATCTTAAATGAAAATTTATTGAAAAAACTTTTTTGGTTAAAGTATATCAAACTTGAGTCAACTCTCCTAAACCATCTGGCCAATAACTTTCATTGCGATAAGGATCATTCGGATAAAATTTCACCGGTGTTCGGTCTCCGTGGCGACTAACCTTTAATTTAATGCATTAAACACTCACTTTGATTAAAATTTTCTTACAATTGCAACGCACAACAAATGTTCAGAATCATCAGCGAAACTTTTATAAGCTGACAACCACAGAGTTATCAAAATGTTCGTTTTTAAAAATTTCATTGTTATAAAAGAACGTTTCTAGAGAGCAACAAAAGCAAATTATTCAACTAATTAACTTAAAATGAGTGAGTATTTTATACATTTCGAAAATTTAGCTGATGTTGCGGCATTTTTAATACGTTTTTAACGCAAATTCCTCTTTTTGAACATCCTTCTCTCTTTAAAATAATGAAATGGGTATAAAACAGAGAGAAAAATTAACACAATTATGCAAGATATTCTCTGAAAACGAAAATTGTCATCATGTGAATCTATTTAACGCTAAATGAACTTGAAATATATTTTCATAATTTCTTTCACATTTTTCGCTTTAATTGTACGTATGTATGTAGATCGTCTAAATGATTTATAATGACTACAATAGATCGTAATAGGAAGAGGATAACCACAAACTGATTCAGCCTTGGCATAATCATCGTGAGTATCGAAGCTTGCAAGTTTCGATATGCGATCAAACGGAAAACATTTGCGTTGTTTTATTAATCGCGAGTTAGAAGCTTTTTATTTTGTTGGCTAGTGAAAGTAAAAATAAATAAACACTCAGAATATTATTTTGGTATTTTAACTGCTAATTTAGCTTCTTGTGCAACAGAACAATCGAATATAGCCACACTTCAACAAATTTTATTACTTACGCAATCAGCACATTGTAAAGGAGACATGCGAAATGCAGAGATCTACAAATGTTTAGTGGCTTTAGCACTCGAAAGCATTTGCAAACTGGCATAGGTTCAAACCTCACGTTTCCGTAATTATTTTTTCAATGTCGGATATGAAATTTTTAATTAGCTTTAAATGCATTGTTTAATTGAACAAATTTCAATTCATTGAAAATATAATCATAATTATGTATAAATCATAACTAGCAACATTATTATGTAATTGTATTTGCTTAATTGTGTTTAATTGCTCTTAAATTATAGTTTTTAGGAAACTTGTAAAATTGGCAAAATCTCAATTATAATTTGTTTCTATGTAACCTTTCGCACAAAAACAATACAAATTTATTATAGATGTTGCTCATGAGTAAATTAAAATTGTGGAATTTATTCATTTTTGCATTAGTGCAATTTTGAAAATCAAACATTTTAAACACAAAATTTTTCCCTTTTCCCTAGATTTGAACATACGCGTTTGATTTATGTTTGCTCACGCTTTACAATCCGCTTATCTAATCTTAAAGTGGTTGAATTTTCTATTTAAATTTAATATTTTAATCTTGAAATTCAACTTTTAAATTCATAATTGTAAATTCAGTTCACATGCTTCATATAAATCGAATTTTAATTCTTAAGAATTTACCATTTTTCACACTTTGATGCAATATTGTGATTTTAGCGATTTGGTGCTATATTGTCAAATTTTTGGCGACAATTTTAAAGAAACAAAATTTATTATGTCACATATGTTTTATCAAAGCAGATTAAAGCGTTAAAAAAAATTAAAATTGTTGCCGCACCAAAACTCATGGCGGCCTTAGTGATAACGTATTTGACGAGCGCTTATTAGTTTCGTGCGGTTCTTCTTTAAATTCTCAACTGATTTTAAATGAAAATGTAAATTTAAATTTAAATCTAACGATTTTAATGACATAATATTTCACTAGCATCACATGCTTTTAGCGCGAAATCGAAAAGAGCGTAAATCACATACGCTCCCTTAACTTGCGCCCAATTGAAATCACGTTCGCCATTTTCTCCGCTGAACTCAAATTTAAAACAGCGCTGTACACATCTCATAATCATAATGTGTACTTACTTTTTGACAACAACACATTGTATATGAAAATGCAATTACAACATTTTTATGCTCAATTGGCTAAAATTTTATAAATGGAATTAAATTTCTCTACTACACAAATAATTAATTTCTTGATTAATCAAATCGAGTCAACATTTGTCAATTCACTAATTGAATTTTTGAACAAATATTTTGAAATAAGAATTGTTGCAAGTTTACCGATCAATGAATTTAATCAAAGAAAAAAAAAAATTCTATCTGAAGAGGTGTTCAATTCGATGTTAGTGGAAAACTTTGCTCTATAAGATTATTTCTAATTTCCTTGACTGGCATTATTCGCTATAAATACATCGCTACCACCTATGACGCCGGATGAAGCTATATTAGATTACTGTTTCACACAGCGAAAGCAATGCTTTAGGAATTGAGAGATGAGCAGAGTTACTAGCCGAATTTAACGTTACTATGTAGTTTTGTGATTAAATTAACATAAATAGCATGAGTTAGATAATCGCGTTAACTTACAGTCTCCTCTGTTTTCATGCTTTCTATTTATGCGAGCAACTAATTTCTAACGCATTATGCAAACTTAAGTGATTTTTAAATTTACATACGTAATTCACGAACAATGTTTTCAGTTGAACTGATAATTTAATTTACGAGTCGAGTAAGTAATTTTTACATCATATTTATTTTTAAAATTTATCAGTATTAAAAACTAATCAAATTCAACATCTTTTATAAAGTGTCCATTGATTAGCAGATTACAAATTTTATTTTTCTTGTTGATTATAATTTAATTTCTTCAATTTCTTATGCAATTTTTCGATCGAAGCGACTGTTGGCTTACTGAATAAATATATTGTTCGCCACTTTTTCGTTTTGATTTAGAACTAAACAAGTCATAAATTCAATGCAATAAATTATTTTCGTGTATTTCCTATTGAAAATTTCTCCAGCTCATAAACAGCACATTTAAATGTAATTTAATTTCAAAATTTGTGAAAATTTTTGTAAAACAACTATTTTTAAATGATTATTTAATCAATATCTTCATGTTTTACGGTGTTTGCGGTCAACGATTACGATATGTATTTTGTCAACAAAAAGCATTTTGTTCATTCATCTTTGAGCTACTTTCGAACAAAGAGGAATTTTTTAAATGTTGCAATTGTTTTTACATGTCTCGAATTCTTCACTTATTCATCAAGAGATAAAAATAGTCGCAGTTTTTTCATTTAAATCGAAATCATACGAAACGATAAATATTTATTAAATTAATTGGGTTTTGTTGCGAGTTTGAGAACATTAGCTAAACTAATTATAATAAACAATGCGTTTTATTCAATTGTACTTCTCTCTCTCTCTTTCAAACTTCACTATTACTAAAGCGACACTTATTCTGCTAATGATACCTAATTTTGGATTTCTTCTGCAACTTAATTTGTGTCAAATTGATCGATCGTTTCTTGTTCTTCATCTTGATGCGAATAAAAAAAAACATTTCAAACGATTACTTGCATGTTTGCATTGAATAAATTGCTGAAACGTGCATAAACATTCAATATATCACTAGACAATGACCGATTAGTTAAGCCATTTCATTAAACCGCATCAAAACTAGATCGGCCACCTCAAGATTTTATCTTTTCAATGCTCCGCTTATTCAATAACAAATCCATAAAAAATTAGGACGCTGATGAGCATAATTGATAAGAGAATAAACGTTTCAGTTTTTTGATTTTGGCAATAAAGAGTGGTTAATATTTTAAATTTCGATAATTCCTGTTTTATACTGCGGTTCTTTGCTTTTCAATATCAATTTGATACTCTAAATTGATTGTTTAGCGAAAGCATTGCAAACAGAACGCTTATGTTTCGTTTCATTCTTCCTTTCATGTTTGTCATAATTCATTATCATTCGGACCGATTTGAACTAAATTTGGCATAGAGGTCAAGAAGGTCCAAAGAGGAAATGCAACTGTAGCCAGGTAAAGAGGTAGTTCTTGTAATGTCCAAAATCCAAATATCAGTAAAAATAAATGTGAAATGTATGCTGGGTAAGAAAGTTTTTTTTGTATCATCACAAACAGAAATATCGATTGAAATAATAAAATCGAGGTAGAAAAAGAAAAGACTTGTTGCTTTGTTATTTCACTCCAGACGCAGCAGTGTGTACGAACATTCGAGTTAAACATCAACAAACATATCCTTGAGTGCGCTATTAAAAGAGGTTTCGAAATGTTTCGCATTTGTCGAAATGACATTGATTCAACTAAGTGTTGTTAGCTTTGGCCTGAATAAGTGAAAAATGGCACGATTGACGAATACATCTAACTTCGATCCGAAGTTAATTTTGGAAACAGCCATTGCAATTTTTTTTAATTGCAAAACTTAATAGCAAATGATTTGTTAAATTTACAAATTAATAACAGGACCAAAAATAAGGTCACGATGGCCTTACAGCTCATATCGCATTTTACTTTCTTAGGCGATATAAAACAATGCCTCCAAATTCGACGAGAGGCTATGAGTCGATCGAATCACGGGTCTTTCGCCTTTTACTTTCTCGATGATGTTATTCGATAACGAAGGAAGACATAAAAAAGTTGGTGATATTTTTTTACAAGATTCCCCACATGAAGATGGTGTCAAAGGCGAGTAATTGTTGATATCCGAGGAATCTTGGCTTTCCGCATGACTCGAAAGCCTAGGTTTGTATGAAAAATCAGTGCTAAATGCTTGATGTCGGAGAACTAATCGCTTAATGGCATTCGCACTCTCGGCGAATGCGGCCAAATCTTTCGCACTGTTGTTGCGTCTCATAACTCGAGGCGTTTCGAGCAATGTAACTGGACCCCCGTTAGAGACCCACGGATGGTTCAACACCATTTCGGCTGTGTAACGTTGGCTGGCTTCCTTTACGAGCAAATGTCGAATCAAGTCTTTCGCTTCATCTGAGATGTAAGCCCACTCGCGGTCGGGAAAGTCGTAATTTCCATTTTGAATGCAAGTGAACAATTGGTCTTGACATGATTGACAGAACTCATCACGTTCCCAGCCACAGTCACTTCCACAAGAGCCATAGAATGGAGGGTAACCGCAGAGCAATATGTACATTATGACACCCAGACTCCATAAATCACAGCGCTTATCATAGGTCGTTGCCTCGCCGATGAACGCTTCCACTACTTCGGGCGCCATGAACTCTGCTGAACCAACCTGATAAGTGAATAAATAACCAGCCAACGATGAATGAATAAGTAAATTGCGACAATCATAGAAACCTACCGGCGTCAATAATTCAGGTGTGCTCACAGGGGAAGATTCGTTGAGCACCAGACGAGAGCCGAGATCGAAATCACAAATCTTGATGGGACATACTTGGTCTTCGCTGAAGCACAAAATATTTTCGGGTTTGAGATCTCTGTGTGCAATACCTTTGTGATGAAGGAACTTAAGAGCATTTGCAATATCACGAATAATAAGGCTCGCTTCATTTTCAGTGAAGTGGACACGTTTCTGAATGTGCGCTAACAAAGGACCGCCGTTCACTTTCTCGAAGACCAAGTAGAATCTGAGCGAAGAGAGCAGCGAAAAAATGAGAGCAATGTTTCACTGGAATCATTAGTGTGCAAAATTAGTGCAAACAAATACATCCTTGTTTTCGAGTGCGTTTTCAATTACGGGAAACTTAAAAATAGAAGCAGGGTGAACAGCGGCAAAGCGTATCGTTTCTGCGCTTATTGAAACCGCAGAGACAAACTAAAAAACATTTAAGCTCATTTAGTTGAGCTAAACTTACTTATCATCTTCTTCGAAGAATTCGACCAATTGAATGATGTTGTTGTGTCCCTGACAGTGATAGAATATTTCGACCTCACGAAAAACTCGCGATCGACTGTATCCCGGTTCCTTGTTGATCATTTTAGCCGCGTAAACTTTTCCGGTGTTCTTACTGACGCATTCTCTGACCTTTGCGTACGCTCCTTCACCGAGTATTTCGCCTGTAAATTTGTATACATCACAGAAGCTGGTTGAACTTAAACTCGGCCTCTTCTTCTTCTTGCGTCGTCTGCGACTGTTACCACTCACACCGCTCTTCTCCGGAATCGGTATGCCTTTGTTGTTTTCATTGCATTCGTCGCTTTCAACACTCGAAGTCTTCACTTCTAAATCGCTGCTCGCAGTGTTCGTCTCTGTGGACGAAAACAAAGCACAACGAAGCGTTTACAACGATGAATGGTGATAAAGTTTTAGCAAACAAAACAAAAGCAAAGTGTCAAAGAAACGGCGAATACGCCTCGTGCAAAAATAAAAAGTGAATACAATGATTAAACATTCGACTTCAAGTGATGGAAATATGCAATGATCAAAATCGAGGCTCAGTAAATTGTATGAATTCGAATCGATTGAAATGAACTGTTTTGTTGTTAAAATTCGAAAAGCACAAAGGCACAGTTTTTAAAAACAGGAAATTTTCATAAATGAGATGAAAAGGAGGAGTTTTTTCTCTCTTTCTCTCTCTCTTCACTGAAACAAGTTTTCATTTGCATTTCAGTAAACAAGATGTTTGAGGTAAAAGAAGAAGAAGAGAAAAAACAAGGCCCGAGGCAACGTTCGGCCTGCAAACAGGCCGATTGTCGCCTCCGCCCGAGCCTCGACCCGCTCTCTAAATTTGAATCAAAACTGATGCTATTACGCGTTCGTAACAGAGACGAACGAATTAAATAGCGAGCGGTGAATGAACGAAAACATTGGAATAAAAAATAAGAAAAAAAGAAAAAAAGAAACGAACAGAGTGAACGCATACCGAAAAGCTTTATGTTCGTCTCCTCGTAAATAAGCATCGCTCTTCTCTTCTCTTCTCGGCTTTGTTTACGATCGCATAGAGAAAAAAAGAAGAACAAAGAACACAAACTGTTTTTCGAACAATTTTCGAAGTGCGGAAGAAAACGAATGGCGACAAAGGCGATGAAAGAAAATTGAAACAACAATTAATCAGAAGAAAGGCATAATTCAGAGAGAGCAGCGTTCGTTCTACAATCGAACCGCGGTCGTCCGGCCGTCGTCCGTGCCGTGCACTCGTCAACGGCTCTCTCTTCTCTCTCCTCTCGTCGCACAGCGCTTTTCGGGCGCAGCCTCCGCTCGCTGCTTGTGTCGACCGCTTCTGCCCCTGCGTTCGCCATTCGCTTCGCGACTGCTCGCCGCGCGTAGCCAATCGGCGCGCGCGCGCCCGTCGCGCCATCTCTCGCCGCGATTTCGCGTCGCACAGCGTTGCCATTCGAAGTGTAAACTCCCCCTTCTCTTCGAATGCAAAGTAAACGCCACAAGAATTTGAACTCTTGAAATCGAAACCGCAACTCACTCAAAAGCATTCACAATTTTAAGGCGAAAACAATGGTAAGCATTCTTTTTTTCGCGGACAGCACAAGCGGCGGTTTGTCGTCGAGGTGAACGAGCGGCGAACGCTCAGTGAAACGCAGACACGAACGCAGTTCGCTTCACTTCTCTCGCTCTCCTCTCAATATGCTTGTTCGCCAATGTTTACAAATGTCGAACACTGTGATTCACGTTTTATTTCCGTTTTTCATTTTATCTCCTCATCACTCGCTTTCTTTTTTCGTTCGCAGAGTTTTCTCGGATTCCGTCAAAACGCAGAAATCGACGTTATACTCGATTGTAGTGAAAGTCGTAAATTGGCCGAAATCAAAACCGAAGACGGCAAAAAAGAAAGACATTATCTTTATTACGACGGCGAAACGGTTTCTGGCAAGGTTTGCAATTAGTCGCTTCTCACACATCAAATGTTATTTTGCTCTTTTCTTTTTCGTTGCAAATTGTGGTCTTCAAAATGTTTCTCAATTAAGCCACACAGCTTTTGAATAATTTTTTTCATTTCTATAAATAACGGGCCTTCATTTGACATCACGTTTTAATTCGAGCGTTAAAAAATTTTTATTCGAGAGTTTAACATTAGTAATTAAATTTTCTTAACATTACGATGATTAACCTTTTTTTAATGTCAACTTTTCATAAGTATTCAATTTAAAGCGCTCACCTTTTTCAACGCTCGTTCAGTGAAACGCTCGAAAATTTTTTGACAGCTGACAGTTAAGCAGATTGAGTGTTTAAAGCACAAAAGTTTTATTCTCGAACAAATGAGTACGGTTCGCACACGTTTAGTGAGAGTTAAACTGAAGTAGACTACGTGGATTTATAATTCACTTTTGGAAGTAAAAAGAAATGAAATTTCAACCTCCTAAACTATCTTATGAATTCAAAAGACCGTGAATTTCATGAAAACAGTTGCATAAATACAAAATGAATTATGCGCAAAATTGAGCAATTAAGGCAAATTTTGACAAATTGTTGTGGCACCATTTGTTCTCTATTTGTTCTTTTTTAAAAAATCTCTTTTCAGTTTTATTACTCGAAATGATATCAAACGCACACACACATAGCAGCGGCATGCAGAGTATAACAACAATAAAAAGCTCAAGCTAATGGCGAGCCACATTCAAGCTTCCGTGTTGCAAGTACCAAAAATCTGCTTCAATTATATTCTCTTTGATGTTTTAAATTTAGTTTTTGATTGTTCGCCTTTTTTTGTTCGAATGAATGAAGAGCCACTCTTTTTGTTGTTGAAGTTGAATGATTATTGCGTTGTGAATTTAAATAAAGCGATTTAAAAAGCGCACACTGCGATTGTTATCGCGCACGATGATTTTATTGCATATTTATTTGTGTGTAGGTTAACATCACGCTGAAGAAGCCCGGAACGAAATTAGAACATCAGGGTATTAAAGTTGAATTCATCGGCGAAATAGAACTGTATCAAGATAGAGGTAATCATCACGAGTTCACCTCGCTGGTGAAAGATTTGGCGCGACCGGGCGATTTGATACAAAATTCCAGTTATTCTTTTGAATTCGTGAACGTTGAAAAGCCGTACGAATCGTATACCGGTTCAAATGTCCGTCTAAGATATTTTATACGCGTTACGATAACGAGAAGACTATCAGATATTGTAAAAGATGTAGAAATTATAGTGCATACGCTGTCTTCATATCCAGAAGTTAATTCGCCTATCAAAATGGAGGTCGGCATCGAAGATTGCCTTCACATTGAATTTGAGTACAACAAGTCGAAGTAAGCCTTCACGAAACGTTTCACTAACCATTCACCCAATTGAAACTTTCAGATATCATTTAAAGGATGTGATTGTGGGGAAAATTTATTTTCTTCTTGTGAGAATTAAGATTAAGCATATGGAAATAGCGATTATTAAGCGCGAAACCACTGGAATCGGTCAAAACACGTTCAACGAAAACGAAACAATAGCAAAGTATGAAATAATGGATGGTGCGCCTGTTCGCGGCGAATCGATACCAATTCGGTTGTTTTTAGGTGGCTATGAATTAACGCCGACAATGAAAGACATCAATAAGAAATTCTCTGTTCGCTATTATCTTAATCTTGTACTCGTTGACGAAGAGGAACGAAGATATTTCAAGCAGCAAGAAATTATTTTATGGCGTAAAGGCGACCGACCACGAAAGCAAATACAGCAGTTGCAGCAACAACAGCAGCAACAGCAAGTGGACCAAAAGCAATGAGAAAAATAATGTCCTCTGATTTCATGCCCGTACGTTAAAAGTAAATGTTCAAAACTCAAATCAAGTTATGTATTTGGCAAAAACCATAATTTTAAAAACGAACGGGATTTGCCGAGTTTTACATTTGTTATATTGTAGATTTGAAATTGAAACCATATTTAAAATCATGCATAAAAGAAACGCTCAACAGCGTTTTAATTTCGTTGTTTTTACCAAAAGCAAATTACTATCAATTCTTCTTTCGTGCTTTAAAAAATAATTTCTTTTTATCGCCATCATTCCGAATGTTTTTTTTGATCACAATTGTGCTGAAAAATTAGAGAACGAAAAAAAAAGATGAATTTGATTTAAATCAGGTAAATTTTTTTTAAAAAATGCGAGCTGCAAAAATCCGGCCTTTCGTTGGCCTGTAAAACATGATTTAAGTGTAAATTAAATTACGTCTATATTTCGCAGAACAAAAGCGAATCATTTTTTAAAAAAAGTCAATAAATGGAAGGTAATTTATAAACTATGCATAGTTTAAGTAAATTCTTTTGAAAAGGGCTGTCGTTAATTTATAAATAAAAGATTCAAGCGTTTGTAACAAAAAATAAGGCAACAATTTTTCATTTTTAAGTAAACAAAAAAACAGGACTAGGCTACATTTCACATAATATTAAAGCGATTTGTTCGTTTATGTTTTAAATTTTGAGAAAATCAAAGCACATTCGCTTTATGAACTTTATTTTTTGTTTGCATGCTATGAGTGCTATCCGGTCAATGGATTTAAGTCCACCTTAACCTTTTCCGCTATGCTCAACATGCCTACGGTAGGATAAAAACCTCCCTCGGGAATATAAATTTCGCTCGAACCAATCGTTTTACCATTTCGTGTAAAGTAAACATTGACTTTAGTCGACAAATCGTATCGAACTTCATTTTTCGCCACATATTTTCTGTACATTCTATCATTTATGACATTCATTGGTATTCGATCGATGTCCAACAAATATTGGTCGTCGAAATCATCATCGTTTTCGTCGTACAAACCGTCGCTTGCATCACTTTCATAGTCCGATTGTGACAATTCTGAGTGAGTCTTTTCGTCCGAGGAACTTGAAGGTTGCAAGCAATCAGATTCATCACTACTATCTTTACGACTTGATCTGTGACCAGTTACTGATGGATTGTAATCAGAAGGAAAAATTATGCCACAACCCATTATATCACCACGATTGCATTTTGGACCAAAAGGGTCACCTGCACCAGTACCAATAAACAACTTGCCGTCATCGGCGTGATAAGCGATTGAACCTTTGCTCCATCCCGGGTGGCTTCGTGACGGATAATCCTGATGAAGAAACGGTAATAGAATGCAAAAACATGTTTTTCATTATTTACTTTTTTTGTGAGACCAATAGCTATATAACATTTAAGTCCAGGATCAACTATTTCGATTTCAAAATAGTGGTACCTCGTGTCGAGTGGCCTTCGCGCTTGAGCTAATCCCACGTCGAGGATACTTTTGCCACGACCGGTGTATTCTAACATCTGACAAGAAAAAAATCAAATCCAATTCATTCAAACTTTAGTGATTTAATGCATACATTTCCACTACACCTGACATCGCTCAGCCTCATCCAATCGTCTTCATAGCTGTCAACGCACATTAGTGAATCATCAGAAAGACTTTGAGGGATGGGAGGCGGAACCCAATGTGAATTCAAATTAAGTTTTACTTCCTCTCCAGGAGAGCTTAAGGCTATTGCAGGATAAAGACCCCCGCGAAAGAGAAGAGGTGTTATTACAGAGGACGCAATCTGAAATAAAAATAAAAATAAAAATGGTTAAGAATCAGACGAATATTGCGGCATACTTCATTGCCGTTAATTGTGAAGAAAACTCTTAATTTTAAATAAGGCAGCAACCGCAACATGTTCACTCTTTCGTTACCGCCTAACTTCATGCGTGAAGATGCTGATGAATGCGATGATTGAGAATTGTCAATACGAATACCACAGCCGATACGATCACCGACATCGCATTTACTTGCGACAGAAGTGCCTCTTTGATGACCAAAGTAAATTTTACCATCGCCTGAATGGTAACCAAGCGATCCTGACACTAAGCCGGGAGGTTGATCAAGAGGATGGTTTCGAGAAACTAAACCGATGGCAATGTCACCGGATAAGCCACAATCAACTATTTCGACTTCGAAGTAATCGTTGGTTTCCGGATCCAATGGTTTCGCTCCGATGTAAAGACCAGGCAAAGACTTTTCTTCGGGAGCGTAACTTAGCAAATCGTCCGATTCTATCACTACACGTTCCGATTGCGCTTTCATTGGAGCATTCGCACCGTTGTTCGCTGGTATAATGACAGCAGCACGTCCACCGTATTGCCATTGATTAGGATTTTCTCTTAAATTTTCGGCCATTTGTTGATTTAAGCGCAACGCACGCATAATACGCATTGCGCTGTCCATTTTGCCGAACGCCGATGTGACCGCCTGATAGGTTCGACAGACAAAAGCATAAAATTGAAGAATTTAAATTGAATTTAGAGTTTAATTTTTTTAAAAAGCGTTCAAATAACTGTGGATCGAGGAAAGCAAACAAACGGACGCTCGGCGAATTTTTGCGATGCCATTCGAAACGAAGTGAATGTTACTTTGATTTTAAAAAATGCAAGCGTTGTGCGAATGTTGAAACAAAGAGAAAAAATGGTTCGAACAAAATATAATAAAAAGACGATTAAACAAATTTAAAAAACAAAACAAACGAAATCTGAAAAGAAAATGAAAAATGTGATGTAAAATGGCGTTTTCGAGTCGAAACTATCGTAAGAAAAGCAAACCTTTTTAACGGTATCCGCCGACAGATCGGTCAAACTTTTCAACATTTATCGTCGCTTTTGTGAATGAATTAAATCAGTTGTTTTGTTGATTAGTAAATCAGCGCAAATGTTCGAGAAATGAAATCACAAATTCAATTCACGCTTCGATTGCACTTCAAACGCAATGCAACTCGCATTTCACGCGTTTTCTTAATTCGTTTTCAGAGGGCGACTCTTAACGAGTTTTTTTGAACAACCAGAAACCAAAACCAGACTAAAAACCAAATTTAGTGTTCGGTAATAATAAATTCGGACTTGGCGAGTTTTTGAGGAGAAAATGAAATAATTGTAATGATGAGCAAAACATGTCAAGAAATTGCATTCACGACCAAAACAATTGCTTCGTCGAGCATCTTGACTGTCGAGATGAATTTAATCATAATTTTTGCCAGGAAAATGAAAGAAATGAAGTAAATTATTTGAAAGAACTGAAAGCCAAAAAATTTGCGAAATCGCTTAAAACTTCAAACCTCCTTTTCAAGGATCAATTGAGACTATAATTATTCAACTTTACTTTCATTCTTATTAATCACTAGAGACGTGAATTTGGTGCTGAAATGTACCCAAATTTTGTGCGTGATTAATGCTGAAAAATGTGAAAAGTGATGCAAAATTTTGTTGCATGCACTTTAATCACACCATTCAAATCAATAATAATCCCAGTGAGAAAAGTTAAACTCGTAAATTTTCGTACTTCGCTCTTTGTAACGCAGTAAAGCATGAGCAACTAACTCGTCTATCGCCATTGAGATAGCAATTATTGTGCGAATCGCAATGCGAATGAAATGTGCGTTCTTTTCGCGACCTACGATTTGAAAGTTATTCACTTTTACGTTTAAATTCTGTTTTCAGAAAGCGAAAAAATGGATGCTTGCAAAGAAGAAATTGGAAAATTAAACGCTCAGTTATTTGAATACAAACTTCTTAATGATGAGTTAAAGAAACAAATCGAGGAAACAAATGCAAAAATCAAAAAAGAAGAAATGGTAACAATAGTGGAATTTAAAGGTATTAATGATACAAAGTATAAAGATAAATAAAATAATTTCTTTCAGATGTTCAAACTTGCACAAGTAATATTGAACTCAAAGAACAGTCAACAGTGACAGAAAACAAAACTCTTTGTAATGTAGGTGCTAATATGGATTCAACAGCGAAAGGTGAAAAGCTAAAGCCCAGTTTATCCAGCACTCGCCTAATTCTAATTCAAATGTTCCAAAAACAGAGCAGTTTATACAAATTGAAGAAACTTTTGAACAATCGTTGAAACAAAAAGATGCTTTAATTGATTTGAAACAAGAAATTATTGACTTGCAGCAAGATAAAATTAAGAAAATGCAAAATATAATTGATTTGAGCGAAGAAATTACTGATTCGCAGCAAAAGGCAATTGAGGAAATGCAAAATACAATTGAAATAATGCAACAAATAATTGATTTTTTTAAACAAGAAACTATTAACTTGCTTCAACAGAGAATTGAGAAAAGTGAAGAGAAAGCTAAATCAAGCAAAAAAGGACAAGACAAAGATGTAAGTCAAAACTATTTTTAACGCTCATAAAGATTTTTCTTCACTAATTCCTAACAAAGGAGGACCCTAAATATTCTTCAAAGCGTAAAAAATGCCATTGAAGGAAGGATGGCTAGATTCAATCTGTGGAATTTAGTCACTGGGAATGTAGCTTTTGTCTTGTTTTAAGCTAATTTTTAATTTCTTTTTTCTTATATTTCGCAAATTTTTGTGAATAAAAATTTCTTAACGTGTTACCAAATATTCAAACCCAACTAAAAATAAAAATTTAGAAACGTTTAATATGCGTAAATAACTTTAATTCAATAAAATCTTTCACTTGTGGTGATCGCTGATTACATTTTTCGATAATCATTAATTGCGTAAAAATGCGCAATTGATTATCGATTACATAATTTCAAATGCTAACAGGTTGAAAATTTCTCCTCTTGAAATTTGAAACGTAGCCGGAAAATGAATTTTCTTGCAATGAGAATAACCACAGCGACTTTCGTTTTCTTTTTATTTCTGAGTAAGCTTTTTCTATTATTTTCTTTTTCAATCTTATTTATTATTAAATTTCGCTTTTAAAATTTCAGACTCGATCATATGTTTAAATTTGCTCTCCTATTCTCCGCAATACGTTTACTCGCGTCCTTCTTTCAGTGGTCGAGCTGTGGTGTCTTATCCATACGTCCTCCAATCATCCCCGGCCTCTCCTGAGACCATCGATAGCCAAGATTACATTTCGTTGCACGACCTTAAACCTTCTTATTCTTCATTACCTTTACCGGGCCATTCCACTGTTAAAATTGCATCGAATGCGAATTCGAAAAATTTGTTTGATTTGCAGCGACATAAAATAGGAGAACAAAGCGAGAATGGTAAAGCGATCTCACAAGTGACAACCGACAACAAACCAACAAACTTAATCACAAAGTCAGATGCGAGAAGCGATCGATTGTTTTTATCGGGCTTAAATGGACTGTATTCATCCGATGATCAATTGATATTATTTCCATACTCTGACGAAACCGAAGAAACATTTGATTATAATAAACGAAGCGAAAACGAGACAACTTTTGAACCACTCTTTTCGGCTAAAACCGAAACATCTCATAAAACGAGCGACGCGGCAAACATTCGTTTGACTTTTGTAAAACCATTGGATTTACCTAAGTTCAGGAGCAAATTACCACAGTCAACATCGACAACGAGAGAAGTAGAAACTACAACTGAGGAGCTGAGAATAACCACAAAGCCGAGAAGAAAACAATTTTATAAACGTCGCTTTAGAAAGTTGAATCGTCCGATCAGAAAGAAGAAGCACGGATTTTGTCGCTTTCTCGGATTATGCAATTGATGTTTTATGTTCGGTTCATTCACATGTTCAAAAAGCAAGCAACTCGTATGACTGCATAGCTATTTAAATCGTCGTAATTTGATATCATTGTTTCGATGTTTAAAATAAAAAAAAATTGTTTAAAACAACAACTAATCGCGTCAAGATGCACTCATTTCACTTTCAAGTCTATGATAAAGAAATTCTCCGGATAAAAATTCTCTCGAAATTCTTATAAAAACAACTTTCCTTTTATTATTCATCTTATAAATTTATTTACACATGCAATCTTTAGGCAAAATGTAGCGCAACAATCGTTGTGATTGAATTTTGTGGTGGTTCGACTGATTGTTTGAATGCATCGATAAAATTTAATTTTTTTCTTTACGCAATTAGATGCGTGCTTTCGGTTCCGTAAAGCTCGTTTATCGTATCGTACAATTCTTCATTACTTTTGGTGTGGACGAAGCTCGAGCCGAAATGAAATAAACCAGCTCGTAGCGATTTTCTAATCGGTTTGCGGAACCGGAAAAATATCACTTTGACACCTTTGTTTCTGACCATTAAGATAAAATTTTTGACAGCTATGACGAACGATGTGTCCGTTTGAAATATGTGCGTGCCGTCGAGTACGACAATTAATTTCGTGTGTTTGTGCGACACTTGCGCTTCGGTTAAGTGTAACGCTTCTTCGATTTGTGTCAAATTAGGAAAAGTATCGATTGCGATGGTAGAAACGAGATCAACAGTTGGATAAAAAATGTTTTGCGTTGGTTTCACCCAAACATATGGAAAACGTGTTCCAGGTGTGTATTCAAGTTTGCTCAATATCTGCGGTCGAGTCGCTTTAAATATCAACATGATGATATTTAAAATAACGCCGGTCAAAACGCCGAACGCTAAGCCCATCGCCAAAATCGCGACAAATGTTACAACGTAGAGTATGAAATCGGAAAAACTTGTACGATAAACGATCGCAAAATCTTCCATTTTGATCATCAAAAGCACTGCGCACATGATCACAGCGGATAAAGTCGATTCGGGAATGTAGTGAAAAATTGGCGAAATCTGCGGCAACATCGAAACGACCACGAGCGTACCGCTGATGAATGTTTTGAATTGAGTTTTCACACCAGATGTGTACGAAATCATGCTCCTCGCTAGCGATACACCGATTGGAAACGCTTTGAAACAAGAACCGAGAAGATTTGTTATTCCGAGCGCGAAAATCTCTTGACTCGGATCAAACGTTTTCACTGGAATTTTATCCTTCATCAGCCTGGCCGAAATCGGATTCGGATCCATTTCGGTGATTGCTTTCGGAATTGAAATCGCTATAAGTGAACTGATCAACGGCATAACGAACCATCCTGGCGTCAAGTCTTTTAATATTTGACCGAAATTTCTTGTCTCATAATACGTTGTTCCGTTGATCTCTTTGGTAATATTCATCGTAAACTGTGGCGGAGTAAAATTCGGTAAAGACGTGTGTTCGTGCGCGGCTAGAGTGAATAAGTGCTGATCGCGCAAGATGAATGCGATTATCGAGCAAATAACTACGATGATAAAGTTTCTGCCCAATGAAGTCCAATAAATAATCGGCTTCAAGATTCGCCTGTAGCGCTTCCACTTTTTCGCTTTATTCGCATTTATGTCATCCGAAGCGTCGCTTTCGATCGAATCATCGTTGAAATCGTTTTTCCACTTCTTCACCCAATCGCCCGTTATCTTCAATATCATTATGAACAGAATGCACAATGTGCCGAGTATTGTGTCCGCAGCGCGTATTGTGGTTATCTTTCTCGCTGTTTCGTAGGCGAGAATAAATGAATTAGGCGACTGGTTCTTCAATTTCGGCATTCCGAAAAACGATTGCAATTGCGAAACAATCACTGTGATCGAGGCAGCGTTGATGAAAGCGGAGGTGACGGGAAACGAGAAAAAATCGACGATGAAATCTAAGCTCAAAAGGCCGATCACCGCTTGCATTACGCCCGAGATGAATGCGAGCAAAAAAGCGTAATTCGGACCTCCGATTTGCACGTATGAGGCAGTGAAAATCGCTTGAATTGCAGTCGGACCGATGTTACAATATTTGCTGCTGCCGAATATCGCGTAAACAAAATTGCCGAATATCGACGAATATAAGCCGTAAGTGATCGGTAAATCGGCCATAAGACCCATTGCCAAAGCTGCGAATTAATTTAATCAATTAAATGCTTTTTTGTTAATTTTGAATAACGTACTACTCAAGACAAAAAATTTAATAATCGCACTTCACTGCGAAGTGTTAATTTTCGTGTGCCGAGAATAGGACACAAGCAAAAATGATTTACTACTTTGAGCAAAACATTTGCACTATGCGAAGTGAGAAAGTTGATTTTGTTCAGGGTTGTACATTTTGTATTTCTTGGTTTTAAATTGTCTTGTTTAAAAATGCACAACAACAGACATGTAGAGAGGAAAATGTTTTCTGTATTTCCTTTAATTTTGTCCGTTACAGAGATATTTTTGCTATATCAAACACGTTTCCTCTAAATAATCTTGAATTTGCACTTCAAATTCTGCGATTAGAAAAAAATTTTTTATCAAATTTTCTCGGGTGAATCAAAGCAAACTAAAATTGATTTTAAATTTGAATCAAGAGATTTAGTTTTAAAACGATTTAAGGTAAATTAGTAATTAAAGAAAAAAAAAAGTTAAAATCGTTTTAAATTTTTACGCATTGTCCAGGTGAAATGAGCATATGAACAAAAAAGTGTTCGCTTATGAAGTTGATCTTAACAGCAAGATTAATGTTACTTGAAAAATGAAACTTTCGTTGATAGGTTAAAGAGTAGTAAGAGCAATTAATTATTACAACATTAATGAGGAATTTTCGCAAGCAAACAAGACGAGTAACTATTGCTTGCGATAATGAAACGAATAACGAGAAACATGATTATAATAAAATTGCTTGCGATTGTTAAGCGGTGAGCTTAATGAAAGGTGTAGTCGCAATAAAATATTTTGTTCTAGAAGTTGTATCCGCATTTCTTGCATTTTACTTACATAAGTTTGTGAAATTGAAAATTTTTAAGTGGAAAGCACATGTTCGATGTGTTATTGAATCTAAATTTTACTAGAAAAATGAGTTTTTAATGCTAATTTAAGTGAATTGAATATTTAAAGCCACTAGATTCATCTGTTTGTCTATCTCAACTCATCATCCGCTAAAATGCTCGCTACTTCCCAACAATTGACCTAATTTCGACTCATACAAATCTGTAGAATTTCATGTGCGCTAAAGACGAGCGGATGAAGCGAACAAGAAATGTAAAGTTCCGTTAGCATTGGCAACGACAAGAATCGATTGCTCGAAAAGGTTAAACGGAATATTCAAAAAATTTATTGAGAAAAATTTCATGAGGTAAAATATTTGATGCGACATTCTTATTCAACTACTTATTTAATGAGAAAAAACAATTGAGAATTCATCCGTACGAGATTAATTTTAATTTAATTAAGAGTGAAATTTAATTTGCGATTTTTATTGTGTAGAATCGAATTTTATGCTTCTTTACCTACTCAGAGCTTCTCGATAAGTTTTAATCTCGAGTGTCAAATTGATTCTATTTTTACACTTTTTATCATATTTTTTGCATAATTTACTCACTTCGAATCATTTGTACACAAATTCGTTGATCATATTTCAACTTCAATCACTAAGTTACGATAAAAGATAAAATTTATGACTTAATTAAACTCTAATCACGAATAAGAATTTCTTAATTAATATTTCAAAATGCTTTGCTGTTATCAATGAACTTACCCTGAGGAATTAAAGTGAACGCGATCGAAAGTCCGGCTACGAGATCTCCTTTGAATTCATTGAATTGATAGCCAGGTAGCCATTGTAGAATAGGTAAACGTCGCTTCAATGCTGCATTCGAGAAGTAATTTTCTAAAATCCATTTTCCGGCCGATTTGCAAGTGAGTTTCGGCTCATCGATTTCAAACTCGTCGATTTCGATCCTACTTGCATCCATCGCTTGTAACAAATGAATGCACTACAAATGAAAGCGTTGCAATTTGATTTCACTGATTTTTGTAATTGAATCAGCGCATGAATTGTGAAACCGACAATTCATTTTACGTCTTGAATTTTTGTCGTTTTTAGCTCGTCTGCTCGAAATGCACACGAATCGAACGTTTATCGCATAATAATTCGAAGTTTCGATTCACAAAATCTCCTTTTATCAATTCTAAACATTCTACGTACGTATTTTGAAAAGTTTATCATGGGTTAGATAAAAGCAGTTAAACTCAGGATATTGCCATTCGTCTAAGTATGTCTTTGTGTCATATTCTTGAATATTACTTTGCTCTGAAACTCCCGAAAGTGCCTATTTATCAATATGAGTAAATAAAAATTTGCTTTGTTCATGTACCAACAAGATTACGGCACTGTTCTTCAAGTGATAATTGAAATTTAAATTTAAGTAAAGCGAAACTAGCAAATGATATCGATGAGTTTGTGTTTTTTATTATTTTTGAATTCGAAATCAAAAAAACACTTGAAAAAATATTTTTAAAAAATATTTAAATGCCAAAAAATTTAAAAGGTTGCCATGTTTTCTTTCTCTGTACATCATCTTTTCAAAATTAATCGATTTTTGCGAAAATCTAAAAACATTTTGATTTGTTTGCTAACTTTATTGTCCTCAATTTAATATCTATTCAACTAAATACTGTGAAAGTGATTGTTGTA
>NCKU01002142.1:0-20532 GCA_003675995.1 Dinothrombium tinctorium
TAATGTTGAAAATATTTAAAACTCAATTATGCGGAAAAATCAATGTTGTAAATTAATTTTTCTTCTTAAAGTGTTCACAAGTACTAGATTTAAGATTATTAGAATTAATTACTGCCAAGCAGTTGCATTCATAGCTCCTGCTACTTTAACACAAGATTAAAGCATAGTACACAAAAGATTAGAGCAGAGAAGCGGTAATTATTAAACAATAGGAATTAAGTTTTCTTAACTTCTTAATTATTTCGAGAAACATCTTGCGTTTACTAAAGATTTAATTTAAACTAAAATCTTATTATTATATTGACAGGTTTTTGAATCATAAACTTAACAGATTTTATTCATATGTTTATGTTGAATTACATTGTGTTTCACTTTGTTTTTGCATTGTTTTCAAATAATTTGAAAATGAAAAGAAAAAAGTACTAAAATGCAAAGCTTTAATTTTTATTATTTCACTTTTACATCTACAATTGCCGTGAATATATAGCAAATCAATTTTATTCTGTTAAAATTTAGTCATCGAACGATTGAAAAGTGTTTAAGCGAACAAATAAGGAAATTGATTAGGAATTGGAAAATAACGAAAGTTTACTTACTGAATTCAAAACATTTTTTGTTTTCTACTCTCTTTAATAATAAATTTTAATTTTTTATTTTGAATAAGTTTGTTTGATTTTGTAATAAGCTTTAATGTTAAAAACATGCAAAATTTTTGATTTTCTAGTTCTCTGAATGTTTTAAAACCTTGCATATAATTTAAATCTCTAACTCTCGAAAGATGCAACGTGGTTAAGCAAACAAAATTGCCCCGTGATTAATTACGCAAATTTACAACCTTGAATAAATTAAAGAAAGTAACTTTTCCGTTACTTCAAGCTGATAAAAGCTTCGAATTTTCGATAAAAGATAAAAAAGGAATGAAAAATTATGTTAGTTTTTAATTAAATTGTCCCATTTAACATTTGAAACTACATAGTATGTTGTTTAACTATGTAGTATGCTGTTTATATGTAGATGCTTTATTGAATTATTACGATATTTAAATCACTAACAAGCGATGTTCGCTAATTGCTACTAATCAAACTTTGCAAGCAAACGGGTTTTGAAAAGAAGAGCATAGCGAATTCTATCTGCTCAATCTCACATGTGCTGAGATATTTTAGTATTTAGGTGTTAAATTTATGGTTAAAAAATCGATAGCAAAGAGGTGTCAAGCAAAGGTTTCAACATGAAAGTTTTAGTTCGAGTTCCATCTTTGGCTTTTTCATTTTGATTTAAAATTTAATCAAACTTGTGTTTTTAATTCGCTTTTTCTAAGTTCATTTTAAAACTCTTTCATTCGAAATATTGATGTTCGACTGCAAAATAGACTTAATGCGAATAGACGAAAAATTTTCGATTATTTTTGAAGAAGTTTTATTCAAAAAACAGCGTTAATTAAACAAAATTAATTTTGTTAAAAAATAAATAAAAATTTTCACAGCATTGTAAAGAATTACTATCAAGCGATTGTCTAGCTCAAATTAAGTAAAATTTTAAAGCATTGATTTCTTTGAAAAAACTATGAGAGTTTATGACACTTTTCTTTAAGTTTTTCGTTTTAAATTTTTAAATTAGGCGTAATTATTACATAAGCGCTTAATTTTAATCAGTCATGTTGAAAAGAAGCGTTCAAACAAAGTGACAAAGATGGAGCCGAAACAAAACCCTTTATATTGAAAGTACAATTGGAGCCGTCATGCTGTCGATTCTTTTAAAATAAATTTAAAATTTTAATTTTATTTTTTATATTTGAACTGAAATGTCTTGTGATCTGATGGGATTGGATAAAAAGAAAAAATGAATCGCTGTGTATCACTTTTAGCCAAACAATTCAGGTGCAAAGTTTAGAAAAAGTGGCAAAAACCCGTGAATGTCTCTTATGCTACTAAATGTGACCAGTTCTAGTAGTTACCGTTTAAGTTTAGGTAATTAAATTTAAAAGTTTTGAAAAAGGGAAACATCAAAGAGATTATAAATGGATAAAGATGTGTGAAATCAATAAAATCGTAAAAAAGACTTGATGCGCTTGTCGTGTTCGATCAATAAATCTTCACCTTCAATTTAACCGCTTATAAAATTTCTGCTTTGACAAAAATTAAAGATACAAAGTTAAAAATAATTTTATATTTAAAAACATTTTCAATAATAAATACTAATTGATGATTATTTCAAACAATTGTAATTGAATAAAATTAGAAAAGGTTGCATCTCGCATGTGTATTATTAGATAAACCTTTTTATAATAAAATTATTCAAATATAATCTCAAAATTGTCAGACAGTTTTTTATCAATTATATAATTTAATTAAACTTAGCGAATAGGTAAAAATTTAAAAATAAAACACAAGTAACATTATTAAATATTATGCAAAATAAGTTAATGATTTTATTTTTAATTTGCATCAATAGCTTTGAAATTGGAAAATTATTCTCATCTAAATCTAATTAATAAAATTGTCACACAGAAAAATCATTTGTCTCAATCGAATATACGTGCGTATCAAATTATCAGAATTAAATTTCAAGGAAAATTTTTAAGAAAAAAAAATCTTATCAAATGGAATTTTCTCATTTCGAGTTTTAGAAGCTAGAGCAAAGTTCATTTATTATCGAGAAGACGATTAAATTACTTGATTAAATAATTTGAAGAGAGGGAAAAAAGTAAATTTTAGAAACTGAGAGTTGTTACGCTCGAGCGTATGAAGTGGCATCGATTTTTGGCGATCTTCAATGTCAAATGCGCGTGAAGTTAATACGCGATTTAAATCAAAAATATTTGCAAAAAGTGACATTAACACCCACCACTTTTTGAATGCATTTTCTCTAGCGTTGTTCAAGCAGAAAATAGAGAAAGTAAAAACTTAAAGATAAAACATTTAAAGCGATGAAAAAGTTGCTTAATTGAATTTAACGCCAAAAAGTAAATTACTTTATGATCATTGTCGTCGTTAAAGGAACGCGAAATTAGTTCTCAAATTTAATCATCGCTAGTAATTCACGATCGAATCAGCTGTAAATTAATAAAGTAAAAGATAATAATTTAGCGTTAGGTTCGTGTGTAAATGTTTTTTATCGCTATTTTCTATCGACTTTTTTTCGAGCGATCACAACTTTGAAACAAAGAAAAAAACTATGGTGCGGTGAAAATAGAAACAACGCTCGATTCTCACACATCTTGTTAATGATTTTTAGCAAATTTCAACTATTAATGTTGCATCGTTTAATTAGCAAAAAATACTTTGTTTAGGAATCTCGCTGACGCAGCTTCGTTTGGTTTGCTTGTGTTTGTTAGCTGCTCTACATTTTAAGAACGAATTTGAACAGCTTCAAATCGAAAAAGCAGTGCAAACAAAGCTTTATTCGAAAAATAAGAAAATAAAATATCCTCCACATTTGTTTGCTGTGCAAGTATTATTTGCAAAAGAAAAGCATTGTGTTTGCCTTCAACTTTTCAACTTTTTTCAATATTTTTTTTTTCAAAATATGAAAATCGAACAACGAAACGAAACGCAATGAAACGATTGTGCGAGTTAAGCGCTCGCCTTTAAGTGCTGATAAATTATTAGGCAAATGAATGCAACAAAAAGTGGAAATGCGGAGAAGCACACAAATGGGTCGCACAAATGTGTATTTATAAAAAAGAACGCGAAATATAAGAAGAAAGCGTTTAGCGTTGCGAAATGGCTCATCCAAAGCTGTGTACAAATCGCTTAAACAGGTATTCATTGTTTCCGGCATACGAACCTTCGTTGGACGGCATCCGTTCGACGGCATTGTATAACATGGTTTTCATATCTTCGTAAAGAATATATTGCTTTCGCCATTCGGGCGTAATGTGTGCCGATAAATGTTCGGCGAATTTCATCACTAATCATTTATTTACAAATTTATTATTTTTGCTTCACTTGTCACTTGTATTTCGCTCTGCTCGCGTTAATGCTCAATACGCACACTGTGTGTGCTATTCGCGTTTGGTGAAACTTGATTTAAAAACAGCACTTTTATGCTATTTGAAAAAAAGAGTAGCGAAAGATCAGCTGACGTCGAGTAGTCGCAGATTTGCGTGCACACAATGCATACGGAGTGCTCTCGAAAATGTTTCACGACTGATTCGACGTGAATCAATGCCAATTTAAAGAGAGTTCTTCGAGAGCACACAATGCACTACCAGTAAACAATGATCTTATCAAACTCTTTGATTAATAAGCAAAATTAAATATTTTGTGCCTAAAGAATTGAACGCTGATATGTACCACACGTATACAATGCGATTAATTCAAGTTTACCTTCTTTCAATGCAACAAGCGTAATAGACGCGCCTGATAGACGACAACGTGCCTTAGCGATACTTTTTTCTCGCTTCTTCCTTTCAGATAAGCGAGAAGGTTACTCTTCTTGTGCTCGATTGAAAAAAGTAGCTCGAAAATGCAAACTATATTTTATTGATTTTAACAATTGACTGCGAACGAGAGATTCAAGTGTTTAACTCAATCTCCTGATCAAGTGATGTAAAATTGAGATTTGTCAACTTTTTTGTTTTTTCAATTATTTTCAATGAAATTTTTTATAAAAGTCATTAATCTCGATGTAATTGCACTTTTTTGTATTTGCTAAAAACATTTTTGACTTGTGAATTGCTTTTTTAAAATTTTGAAAGCTCTTTTAGGAACATAAAAATTGATACTAAAATAACCTTAAATTAATCAAGTGCTTTTAGCTCATTTTCCTCATTCTCTTCGCATTATTTGGCTGAAATAATTTTTTTTTATTTACCCAAAAAGTGATAACTGAAGGAATATGATAAACTAAAAATTAATCTTCATTGTCTTCATCCGATTGCCAAGTTTCATCCTCTTCTTCTTCTTCTGACTCTTCAATTCTAAGATTCTGTGTCACAAAAGTACGACCTTTCTGTTCACTTTGTGCGTTGCTGCCTGTTTGAGCGATTTGAGATTGTACAAATGCAGTTACTTTCAGAGCGCAATTCCTTTGTACCAAAAAATCAGAAACATTAAGTTCGACTCCGTCCTTGCTTAGAGTAATCAACTCAACAACAACAATATCATCTCGAATATCACTAAAATACAAATTATTTTGACTAATATCTTTCAGAGACGACAACTTACTGTTCAATGACGAGAGCAAGAAATGTTTTTCCTGATGCGAAACTTTTGAACACTTGTCTGTAACGTAAAAATGGAAATAAAGAAACAATTTAAAGCGAAAAAATTCAACTTACATTTCACTTTTGCTCCATTGATTTACTTTTCCACTTGATTGGGAAACTATATTGGCAAGCCTACAATGAATGGCGAGTGAATTAAAAAGAGTAAAGTCAGGAGTCAAAGAAAACACATTAGTTCTAGGGACAGAATTATGCATTGTTCCCGTATCGACGCATTGAATAACACAATCTTCATTGGCTTCAAAAGTAATTATCCGTCCTCTTTTGAAATACTCGCCATCTTTAAATGCTATGAGCGCACCTTCAGATGGAAATATGTAGAAGTTTTCGGCTGCAACGCGATTAGTATAATAAGCTTTCATGTTATCACTTAAATTTTGCAAGTCTCTAAATGTTGCGCTAGCTTCCAATGATATTTTTAAAAGATTCTTCAAAGATTCTGGCTTCTGTCTTGAATTAAAGTTATTAAGAGGAATTCCATGAAAAGAAAATGGTGAATCGATTGCTGTAATCGCCAATAAGATATAACTGTTTTCAGGAATATCTTCGCGAGGTATCAAATTTATGATTTGAGTATCCCTCTCCAAATAATCACCTAAAGAAAAAATTAGTCATTTGTTTAAAAAAAATTACTTAACGTTCTTCACGAGAAATATGTTTGTAACTGCATTTGTCTCCACTGGAACAGTATCCATTCCAATAAAATTTACAAAAACCATTATAATCTTGTGTTTTGTATCCAATGGTTGCAATTGAAGGATCGTTTGGATTTACACTATATACATTATTGGCATTATAATAATCTTCTGATCGTGGATCCCAATCGTCTTGCTTAGGTGAAGGTGGTACTCCGCCTTCTGCACCTTTAAGCATTTCACTTCTTGAATTTTCATCATGTCGACTTTCCACCAATGAAGAATGTTTCGAAAAAATTCTTGAAGGTGACTGATTCACACGAGATAAAACACTGTCACTTCCACCAAATCTAGCACTATCAAAACAGCGAAGACCAGCAGCAATAGCAGCGATCCGTGGTCCGGCTTCTTGAGGTGGTGTTTTTTCTCTGGTTGCTCGTTCGGCTTCTTTGATCCAATCAAAAGAAGATGTCTTAGCCATTTTCTTAGTAACGAGTAAAGCATTAACCAAAACATCTTTGGTTTCATTTCCTTCAACTATCGAGTTCCACAATAAGACATCAAATGAAACAGAATGATCATCGCTGATAATTCGGTTTGTTATAAATACTGTTACGGTTGCTTCCTTTAAGAATCCAGAAGATTCCATGAAAAAGTTACAAGTATTAAAATCCCAATCTTCGCCAATTGGCCGAATATGAGCCAAACTACATTTAATAGCGTGAATAGGAATACTAAAAAATTCAGGAAGTAAAGGACGCAAATCGCCAACCGTAACGTATTCTTCATTCCCAAAATCTATATACCGAACGAGTATCTTCCATTTTTTATAATCTGTATTCGCATCTTGATCATTCATTTGGACATCGATCACTTTAGCTCTGTACCAAAATTTGTCTTTTTCGTAGATACAAGCCCAATAGCTACCCAACAAAGAAGCAGGAGAGCGAACTTCAGGAGGTTCGTGCTGATCAGCATTGTAATTTTCTTGTAAGTGTTCGTGAAGGTCGTCAATCACAAAACTAGATCCTTCGTGGTTCAATTCGTCTTTATTTAAAATAATGATATAAAATTCTGAAGGGGTGACAATGTGCGTTATGATACAACTCATATATTCTTGATCTGATATTGTAGCCGGTTTCACAGTGAATTTTAGATATTTCTCAAGTTCGTCATCGAGAGGATATGGCGTTCTGTGGTTAGAAACAGGTCCGTTATGAAGCGAGCCATTTGATTCGCGTGTATTGTCGCGAAAACTTTCGGGAGCTTCAGCGATAGCAGACGCTTCTTCGTGAGCTATGGAGGGCGCATTACTCTGCAAACTACGTTCGCTATTTAAACCGATATTGAAATTTTCCGGAGGAGTGAAATAAAGCGAACCATTTTGCGGCCTCAATTCATTCTCAAGGGGTTCATTGCTATCTTGAATTGGATTTGGAGGTAAAGCTGATTCGTCGCTAGATTCTTCCTCAAACTCGAAGTCGCTGAGTTTCACTTTCATCAGTAGTAACTTATCTGTAATCGATTCGATCTCACGATTAGTTCTTTCGTAATGTTTGAAAAATTCCGCTTTATCCATTTGCTGCACGTCGCCGCATCTGAGAACAACCTGTGGACGAATGAAAAGTGAAAACGAGAGAAGCGAATAAGGTTAGAGAAACGAACGTTATCGATGTGTGAATTGATCAAAGCGAACAGTTCGTTTCGTTGCAGGAAAAGAAAGTCCAATTTGCTTTGCAATCGTTCGACGATCTCTTCGTATGGCCTCCGTGCGTTTCTCGCCTCGTTCGATGCCATCTTTTTCCACTTTCTTTTCTGTACGAATATAGGTGCGAAAAACATTCGAATGCGTTTAAAATGCTTGTCGAAATCAAAATCAAAGAGAGCGATGCATTCGCATTTTGCACGAATCCATTTGCATTTAAAAACAAACTTTAGCGCTATTTTCTCGCTTTAAACACGCTTTCATTGCTTTTCACTCATTGGTCACTCAATCGACACACCTTTTCACGTTCCGCTCACCGATTGCGACCTGAACGCGAATTCGTTCGCAATCCACTCTTCGCGCGCTTTTCAAGCTGCGGTCACTTTCAAAATTGTGGTCACAACCTTTGTTGATTCGCTTTCAATTGAAATTCTTAATTTTTCATTGCTTTGATCGAAATTTTTTTTTAACTTTTTAATTTTGCTTTTACTTTAACAAATTCAACGAACAAAGTAAAAAGTTTTATGATTGGCTTTTAGCAAATTGTTTGTTTCGAATGTCTCGATGTCAAACCGATCGTTTTGCCACACTTAATACTTTTGCTTTACACAAACATCTTATTCGTACTAAAATTAAAGCTATTCCGTAATTAGACTCAGTCTGAACGGTTGCCAAAATTTATACACGTAACAAGCAGCAAATGATTTCACTGCAATGACTACTACTGCCAGACTGTCGTCGATCGAAAAACAAGTCGCAAATGGTTATTGATATAAATTTTCAGTTTGGCTTAATCACTACTACTTATATTAATCATTTCATTACTAATACTTCAAATTAATTATAAATCAATTAGTTTGCGCTCATGATTAACGAAATTATTAAATGAAATGATTAATTTAATTTCGAGCTCATTAATTAACTAATTCTTTCTGAGTTTGTTTTGACTAATTGAATTTATTTACAATTCTTTGTAAAGCGTGATACATCCTTTTGAAATAAATACCTTCAATCGTAACGATATGAGCTTTGCATGATTCTGTTTTAAATATCTGATATATATTATATAATATCTAAAAATAATAAAAACTAAAGCAAATTTCGTAGTACGCTTTGTGAACGATAGACTAAAACTAAATATTAAGCAAATTGGTTTCGCAAAAGATGCGAAGAAACATCATCAGCAAATTTTATTTTGAACAAGCTTAAGATAGAAATGGGCACAAATTTGGAGCATGCACTTAAAAAATAAATTTTCACAACTTAAAGACTGCAAAATAGTTTGAATTCGAAATGTTATGCAATCACAAGTAGTATATAGTAATATGAAATAAAAATATTAAATAAACAGCCAATAACAATAGTAATACAAGTCAAAAGTAAAAGGAAAGTTGAAAATTCAATAGATTTATTAAGAAAAGGTTTATCCGACAATATAATTAAAATATTTTTAGATACACCCTTTCTCAATAAATCAATTCAATTAAAGTGATATTGTCATAAATAATTTTGGGTCTAACCGTGAACGTCGCTATTCGTTCCGTAGAAATATTTTCTCAGCGGAAGCGTGCATTTTGGATACTAACTGCATAATAAAAATTTAGCTCGTACTAGGTGTTTGGGTTAACGCCCAACACCAACAACACTAAAATATAAATTTGAACTTTATTAAATGAAGTAATGAATGCAACTGATTAAGAGTTGAATTCAAAGAAAGTAATAAAAATGATGAGAGTGAGAGAGAAGCGAATGGAAAGATACAAAACCGTAGTAAAAGTAAAACTCAGAAAGAAAACATTAAAATATTCAAAACAGTTTATTAAACTTTAAGAAATATTCAAACAACAAAGAGAGTGAGAAGTAATTAATTTCCATTCCTTAGGGTCGTGATAAGATCGGTTGAAACATAAGAAGAAAAGCAAATAATCATATGACTGCCAACATTGTCATTGTTTACGCAATTAGTTTATGTAAATCGTCATACATAAAAAAGATCAAAGGTACGGAAGAGAGCATAAAATGTCAACGCATTTGTTAAAAAGTTATTTTACGTGAATTTATAAGAGTGCGATTATTTGTTTGGAAAAATGTCAAAAGTATTATTTTTACGCCTCGCATCAAGCGAACGATGCCTTTAAACTTAAAGAACGTAGACGTGCGGGACACACAACTAAAAAATAATCAAAATTTGATAAAAAAAACTTACTTTATCTTGAATAACAAGGTATGCAGAGAGGGAAAACGAGGAAAAATATTTTTGAAAATTTTCAGTGAAATAAAGCAAGCAACATATGAAAACGAAGAAATGAAATGGTAAACGAGGTCTCAAACTTTCGACCTTCGTGGAATAATAAGCGAAAGCAACTGGCCACTGGCTATTGCGGGTGCAAGAGTCCCCTCTAAGCATGGTCCATTCTTTAAACAAAAGTATTTGTAGGAATGTGTGCTTAATTTTTAACACAAGCTTGCTTGCATATGATATTTTTAATTGTTCGATTGTAACACAGCAACAAACCAAAATAAGCATTAATTAGGGTACAAGATGCTGGTTTTCATTCAGATGAGAATAAAACATTTTAATGCAACGTTTCTCAGTTTTTAATTATTAAAATATGTTGAGAAAACAAATCAACTTACAGTTTTATCATAAGAAAAACTTCAAATAAATAAAATAAAATAAAATTAAATAGATCGACAGAAAACTYCTTAATTTAACAAGCAAGTTTTTTACTTATTGAACAAGCTTCTGTTAAAATTTTAAGTTGCAGTTTATAAAAAAAAAAATCATCAACATGTACTTGATAACAAGAATTGATGCTAATGTCTATGAATTAGTGAAAAACTTTTCTAAAAAAAATTAAAATGATTTTTTCACTTTTTCAGTTTTATAATAGCAACATTCGGGTCTCAGCGTCACAAGATTTTTGATCAGATTTGTTGCGCAAAGGATTTTTAGATTAAAACAATTTATTATTTGAGAATAACACAAGTACACAATGTTTTTAAAGTGAGAGTATTTCAAATACTAACTTTAACATAACGGGGAGAGAGCAATGACAATGCTCGTGCTGATGTCAATAGTCGACACGGAAAAGGAAAAACATGCAGGGTGTCGAGCTTCTGGAGAGCGAAGCGACGCCGAAGTTGCGAGTACGACGAATTAACACGCAAATGTGCATTAAGCATTTTATAAATAGATTTTACACACAAGTTTTGTTATCGCTTTGGCGATAGTCGAATGGTCATGCTTTGCTGTTGCTAAAAGGACGAAGTACGAAGTTTACGCTCGTAGCGTCACTTCGTACGGTGAGTGTTGAACAGGATTGTTGCAAGCAAGCATGAATAACAAATAATTGTGTTTATAGTCACGTAATGAGTCACTATTAAATTCTAGCAAAGAGCACCAATTAAGAGACAAGAAGAGAAAAAAATGTAAATAACAAGACATTTTTCTCTAAAGAATATTAAATTTGAGCTCTTCATTTCAATTTCCTACGCTTGAATAGATTGTGAAATCTAGCATAACTCAAAATTGAGAATATTAGCATTAAACTAAGCAAATTCAATGTCAATATCAATTGATACTTTATTCATTTTTTAATACTGCGAGATGTAAAGTAAAAAAGAAAGTGTTTCGCAATAATAACTTGTAATCGATAAATTTTTATTTCAACTCATTTTGAATTCAATAGATTTAAGAAAGGGTGTGTCTAACAATGTAAATATTTATCGTTGGATAAATCTTTTCTTAATAAATCTATTCAATTACACTAAACAAAAATAGTCAATTTTGTTGAATTTGGTAAAGTTGATAGAGTTCCATACACTTTATCTTTTCTCATAGGTAATTTAGCTCACGACAATTTAATACTTTGATTTCAAAAGAGCTTATATAACAATTCTTTATAATTGCTTAATATCGTATTTTCTTAAGAATACGGATATGTCTTATCATGAAAGTTTAATTTTTGCAAACACGTAAAAATCAAGCTATAGATATGTGCTTATATTTCAAAATACAAGAACATGTAAACAAAATTCAAATACAAACACAAAAGGAAATTCGACTCATCTGGTTTTTTCAATTTTCAAATACATAAACATAAAAAGGAACATTCTCTTATTTAAATGCGTATTTAAACATTGTTATTCACTCGTGAAAGTAAAGCATTATTGTTAAAAGTTTCAAAATGTCAACTTGTAAACCGATGCATTCAAGCTTTTCTTGAAAATTTTCGCAAATTGATCAAAATGTTGAAAATGTTGGAAGTCGACGGTCGAAGACAATTCTTCGAAGATATGCTTCCCTTTGCCAACACAGCCAAGGACGCCTACATTGGCTAAAGCCAATTAGATAGCAATAACTTGTGTATTTGCGAGATGGCAAGAAAGAGGCGTAAGGTGCATGGGAAACATCATAATGTTGCGTTTCATGTAGCGGTAGTAGGATTAGAAAGAAGGATTTTATTAAATAAACGCATTCGTTATCGTCCAGAAGATATAATGCCTCTTCACCCCAAGGTAAAGCTGATTAAGGGATTAAAAAATTTAGACGATTTAAGAGTAGTAGATGATCGCATTATTGTTGCAAATGAGGTAATTGAGCTTTTTCAAAGGTTTTAATGTTTAAAGAGTACAGTGATTTTAAGAGCTTGGATTTAAATAGTAGAGAGTTTGACACATTAGACGTTCAGCGATATTTTATGGAACATTTTAAGGCATACTGGGGTGATAGTTTAAAAAAGGCTTAGCTTAAGAAATTTAGCTTGGCATTACTTTGGTGTAGATATACAAAACAATGCACATTCCCTGTTACCGACGCTATATATACTCTTAAATTGTATAATGAAATTTATTTAAAAGATGTAAGAAGTTTCTATGGCACTTATTTAATAAATAAAATTAATTAGTCTATTTTGTTTGTCTTATATTTCCTATTCAAAGATATTTTGAATTTTGATGAATTTTTTGGGTACAACTGAGCATTATAGGCGATGATCAAAACGTCTCTAAATAGCCTATAATGTTCAGGATCACTTTTTATCTTCTCACGTCTATTGTTGCGGAGCTAGCAAAAAATGTTTTTATTAGTGTTATTTATGTTTATTTTTATAGATTAACAAAAAATTGTTTTTTGGAAAGTTAATGGCTCGAACTAAGTGTTACGCTAAAAAATCGACTGCTCCAATGTCGAAATTAATTGCGCAGAAACTAATAGGAGGATGAATTAAAAATTAAACAAAAGGTATGGAGAATATGCTTTTAATTTATTTTAAAATTATTTATTTTAATTAGAAATTTTTAAAGCAAAAAACAATCTCTGGCTGACTAACGTCGTTCCAGATTTGTGAAAATTTGATCCCTCGCTTACCATTACAAAAAGTAATATGGGCTATTGACTTCACTAATAATTTAAATAATTTTAAATTTCAAACTGCTGCCCTTCTCGCTCTCCAAGAATCTGCGGAAGCTTATATTTTTAATTTGTATGAAAATGCAAATTTGTGCGCAATTCATGCAGATCGTGTAACTATTACGCCTAAAGATTTATCATTAGCTTTGAAAATTGAGTTACATTATAATATAAAAATATCTTTTAAAGAGAAAACCCAATAAGACCAATTTGGATAAGAGATATAAATACTTCGATCAAGATGCCGAATTTTTATCATACTTGCACTTCGGAGTCAAGTTTAATTGGGAAGATTCTCGCGAAGCTAGACATGAATTTTTCATTTATCTGGCTTCAAAAACTATAGATTTTCTTTTCTATAATTATTAAATATTAACATTGAGGGTCAATTTTTATAGATTGACTAAAAATGTTTGGAAAGTTGACTTGGGAATACATTTCGACAACGAAATTTAATTACATAAGAATATGTATTTTATATTATATTATATATATTATATATAATAGATATAAAGATATAATATAATATACTAATATAATTATAATAATATATAATTAGATGATATATTAAATAATTATATTATATTATATTAATTATATATTGTAGAACCTCGTTATTATGAACCAATTTTTGCATAAAAAATTGTTCATTAAAACGAGTTCATAAAAATGAGGTATTAACAATACTAGAAGGTACGAAAATTTTTGTTCATAAAAATGAGGGGTTCATGAAAAGGAGGGCTCATAAAAATGAGGCTTGAATGTATTATATATTATTTGTCTTTATTTCTCGAGGATTTGATGTTTTTTGACGTCATATACCTCGCATTATAATTAAATGTTTGAATTCCTAAGAAAATACGGTAAATGATTGATATTAGTAGGTGAGCTCTTTTGAAATAAAAATATTAAATTGTGAGTTAAAAATGTCAATAGTGAATTAGTTTCTCTTAAAATATCTTTTTAAAAGCACGGGAAGTTGCTTAATGGCCAAGTAAAAAGCATTTGAAGGAAGCAGTTTTACACTTATGCATTCGGAATTTAACCCACAGATAATTAATATTCTGCAAATTTTTGTTTAGAACCTTGTAAACACTGATTTTCCTTGAATCATGTGCTGCTTTTTCCTCACGTGTGCGATATGTCTTATCATGTTTTATCAAATTCGCGTTTCCTTCTTCTAAACATTCGGTGCAATCTTAAGCAGTCAAAGTTGTGAAATAGATAACAAAAAATAATAAGGAAGGATCGAAAAAAACTTGGAAAGACTTATTGAGAAAATGATCATATGACTTCATTAAAATAGAAAATCGTTACCAAATTTCTGCTCTTTGTTGACTTTATGACTTTTTTATTTTTTCGTTTTTGCTCAAATAAATATAATAATACAATAATACCTTCTACTCAAACTACATCAAAATCACACAAACAAAAATCACATGGCATTTACTTATTTACATTAATCACAAAATTAACAGCGAGGCAAAAAGGAGTAATAAAAAAGAAATAAAAATGAAAAAGATACAATTTAATAGATTTATTAAGAAAGGGTGTATCGCGCGTTGTTTATGATTGTTAGATAAACCTTTTCTTAATAAATTTATTCAATTTGTTTCGGCTAACTGCTGATCGTAGCTAATTTGGGAGAAAATTCAAAAAGTTGTCTATCATTGGTTATTTAGAAGGAATGTTTTTCGTTATGCTGAGAAAAGGCACAAAGCATCACATATACAGTCGAAATGTTAAGATTCAACTCATATTGAATCGATTGAATTAATTTCAGAATAATTAACATCGTGCCACGATTTGTGAACCAGAAAAAAATAACAATCTTCAATGACAAAAAGGTGTTAAAGTTGTGAGATAATATTAAATATTGTCAATCAACTTATCCTTATATTTTTTTTTGTTCGACTGTATACGTGCAAAGTATTGCATTGTTTTAATAAGTATTGAATTGTAGTTTAACTGATGTTAGGCAAAGAAGAAAGACTTCAAAATGAGATGTTGATTTAGATTTTGAAGAAAATGCTATGACATAGTCGCACCAAGAGCTCTTCTGGTATATTCATAAACAACGTAACTTATGCTAACTGCAGGTGCAACTTTCATGAAGTTGGGAGTAATGCCTCTATAAAGTCCAAAAAAACCTTCTCTGTCTAAAATTCCGCGGAATACACTTATCATATTTTCATTCCTATGTACACCAATTTGAGCTTGTAATCTTGTTCGAACTAAAGCCAACGGATAGCTCGCTAATTGACCACAAGAACTACTTATTGTCCCGCATGTTAAAAGCACGAGGACACCTGGATTATCCTCTTGAGAATGGGTTCGTAGGTACCATTTTTTAAGAGTCTAAGTCAAAAATTGTAAATATTATTTAAGTCAATGTAAATATTATTTATCATTAACAAATTACCTCATAAATAGCTAAATCTATTCCTGCGTATGGAATTATACCCAATAAATTTGGAATATAACCTTTGTAAAAAGCTTTCAATCTCTCGTGTTTGTAAATTTTTTTTGTCGCGTCTAAAATGCCATCAAACTGACCAGTGGAGCGTAGACAAAGTCTCGTTTTGAGAACTTCTAATGGATATATCACAGTTTGGGACATTGCACCTGCAAAGGAACCCGATATGAAACGTTCGGAAATAGATAATTCCCTATTCGAATTTCCTCGGATGAAACGTTTTGCCTTTAAAAAACGGAAATAAAAAGTAATAAAATTAAAGTTTGATAAAATCACATCAAATTACCTGTTCGTAAGCCATAAATTTGAGTGCAGTTTCGGGCGCAATTTTGAGTACATTAATACCGTTACCTCTCCAAAAGGAAGCATACCCGCCCTCGGCGTACATATGCTTGAAACACAACCTTAAAGAGCCGAATTCGGCACCTCTCACTTGTAGAAACACTTTGATTCGATCCAAGGGTGCGGTACACGTTCGGGAAACTGCACCGGCAACACCACCGGCGAGCAAATGCCGCCACCACATACCAGTATCTAACTCGGTTTCGCTGAAATCATCTGGAACAGTGGTGTCTTCACCGATGTTGATGAATGTCGAGTGCCTCCAGATTTGAATCAAATCTTTATAGTCCGAATGTGGGAATCTGAGGAGAAAATCACGCCATTCTTCGAAACGAATCGGCCTCGAATCACTGCCGCAGTCGTTCGCGTTTCGAACATGATTGATCATTGCGTTCGCTTCTTCTTGGTTCACTCGAATGCCAATACTGCGACAGGCAGCGATCACTTCGTTCACATCAATCACACCGTCGTCATTGCGGTCGATTTTGTCAAAAATTTCTTTCAATCGCTTCTCTTTCAATTTCACTTCTTTTTCACTCATCGCTTCGAGTGTAACCGCAACGGGACCATTCACTGCTTGCGTCCTCTTCGCCGCGGTCCACTTCTCGACCGCTGTCGTCGCTTTTGCGACCATTTCGTTCGCTTTCGAATTGACTGAAAAAGTTTAATCAATTGCACTCACAAAAAACAACGCTCTCTTCGTCACTTCGCCTCGCAACTGTCTTCAAGCGTGGCGTCACTGCGATCTGATATCAGCACTTGTCTATTTTCAACGCAATCAGTGATGACGTAAGCACACGCAAAGATTGATAATCGAGGATTTAATTCACTACTTTAATTCTTATCTTTACATTCAAATTTGTAATCGTTGTTTTCGCATTTAATCGTCATTATTGATATACTATTTGTACTCACTTCATGAATAGTTAAAATTGTGACACGATTGTGATTCACTTTTTTTCGCTCGAGTGATGTATTGCTTACTTTACTAATGTATTCTCGCGATTGTTAAAACATTTGCTCGAATTGTGTAAACTTTTTTCAAACAATCTTTTATAAATAAATATTTAAAATTTCGCTTTTTTAAAGATATATTTGTGAAATTGAGAAAAATTGAACGCAACATTCAAATCTAATCTGCACATTGCGGTGCAGGCGGTCGCTAATCGATAATGTGCACAATCGACAATCGAACATTAATTGCATTCAGAGTCGAAATGAAAGAGAATTAAAAATGAAAGAATAAAAGCGAAATATTCTGCGTTTCGAAATTCGAATAAAACATAAATCACTTGTTTTTAAATGGCTTTTATCGAAGCGAACAGCGAACAGCATAAAAGAGAATTGAGCGCCGAGTTGAGTCTGGACAGCAGCGATATTCGATCGCACGCCTGGTATCACGGATCCATTCCTCGAATTCGAGCTGAAGAATTGGTCGCTAAAAACGAACAGTTTTTGGTTCGTGACTGTACTTCGAGACCGGGTGATTACGTGTTGACTTGTCGTTGGAATAATCACTGCTTACATTTCGTCATCAATAAAGTTATTCTTCAGCCGTACACTGTTTACGAACGAATACAGTACACGTTTGAAGATGATTCTTTCGACACTGTTCCAGATTTGGTGACATTTTATGTTGGCAATCGCCGACCGATTTCTGTCGCCTCGGGGGCGATCATCTCTCGCCCCATCAACAGAACTATGCCATTATCGTTTTACGCCGCGAAGTATTGCATCCCTCAAAACGATTATCCATCGTTGAATCGAGATTCAATGATAACGAAAAGTCCACCAATTTCTTTAAACAAATATCAATCAGCTTTGCTCTCGGAAAGACCACTCTCTCGATTGAGCATAAATAGTCAACAAGAAGAGCCTCCTCCGAAGCCAAAAAGAGATTCTCTCATTAAAGTGCCACTTTCAGATAAAACTGAACCAATTTATATTAATTGTAATGGAAATGATTACGATATGAATGAAAGAGAAAACTTAAATGAAAACATTGACTTACATTCCATTAAAACGGCGAATGATGACCAACAATCTGATGAAAATTTTTGTCCAATCGATAGTTCACTCTTTCGTACTATTCCTATTCATATTGCTTCATTGTTACATTCTTCTTCTAATATTGACCCTCAGAACTATTTCACATTCTTGCTTGCTAAAGATAACAAACCTTTGGAAATGTCTGCGGTCAACAAAGTTCGAAGTCTTCTATTAGAGACTGGCGCACGAATTCTTGCAAACCATATAACGAAAGTCGATTTAGATTTCATTAAACATTTTGACAAAGAAGCAAACTTTGGCCTGGGCATCAAATCTGGATTAGAACTCGTATTACTACCTCACGGAGGTGCATATCGAGATGACATTTTGGATCGAGCAGAGTGCTTTAAATATTTTGTCGCTGCTAGTCTCTTAATATGTAATGACGATGAAAGGGTTTTGATCTTGGATAAATGGATTCAAACAGCTATTGAAATAAAAACTGGATTAGGAAATTTAATGGCATTTAGAAATATTATGGCTGCTCTAGCATTACCACAGATTAGCAGATTGCAAAAATTATGGCTCTCACTTAGACAGAGATTCACTTCTAACGCTGTTGTTTATGAATCCAAATTAAGACCAACCTTAAAAGCAGTGATAGATTGCAATGAACCTCTAGCTCCAAATACAACCTTTCCATATATTTTAACAATGGTCGAAATCATTCAAAAGCATTACAAGTTTGTCGATGAGACTAATGCGGAAATGAACGAGGAAGAAATAGCTGAAAAATATCAGGTTGTATAACTCTTTTATTTTAATTTTGTAATCTATTTCGTAACTCTTTTAATTGCAGTCTTTCAAATTTGATTTTCCGTGGGAAACATCCAGCAGTGATTTTGGGTTAAATTTGTTTTTCTCTCATCTTGAAGCTGGTCGACAAATAGTGAATCAATGTAATTTATTTAAAAGAAACAGTGAAATTGTTTTAGATGGAGTTGTGTTTGAAGAACTGTTATCGGATATTTTCACAACAGAATTTCACCGAAGATTTCTTTGGGGTTACCGAGGCTGTATTGCAGCAGCTTCAGAACGTTTTTCTAAATTTGAACAAGTTTTAACACTTCTTTCTGCAAAGTGTGAATCAAATTCTTCATCAGTCTAGAAGCTTACTTAACTTTTAACATTTTTTTTCTAGTCCTATTTTTCATTTCATTCATTTATTTTCTTTACCTTAGGATCTAGTCAATTATTCAACTCTCATCTTTGTATATTTTTATATATTGATTTTTAGAAATGACAATAGTTTAATTTTATTTTGTTTATTTTCTATAATGTGTATTTATCGCCCCTAAAATATTATTTGTATTCCTTTTAGAATAATAATATTGGCATGTTTAAAATTTAAAACAAACGAATAGTTCTTACAAGATCATTCTAGAAAATTTCATTATAGAATTCCTAAAACTGAACTTCAAAACTTCAACCATTAACCTTATTAAAAAAGTAAATAATAAACAAGTTTCTAATTAGAATTTAACTAAACCATCAGCCTAAATCATAAAGACAATTTCGGCTGTTGTACGAAAAACAAAACGACGAACGTCGAAACAGGAAATGGGGAAAAACGGATCGGTCCCAAACTTGTCTTATACGGGAAACCGGCTAAAATCTTTTTAATCATTTTGAAGATCAATTTTTATACCCGTTTTCTCTTAACCAGTACAATCCGTAACACCATTTAAAAGTTTCCGACAGGCGACACTTTCTTAGTTAGCCTCAAAAACCTGTTACTCTTTTGTTCTTGACTCAAATTTTGATAACTTGGAAAAAAGTTTCACAAAGCTTCATAAATAAAGAAGCATAAATTTTCTGCATTTACCTGAGTGTTTATATCTTAGTTATCATTGCTTAATGGGTTTAACGAAAACACTGAATGAACTGATTTAACGGTATAGTGAGTTTGACGCGGCTAGGGTTTTACGGGAAAGGACAGGCCATTAGGTTATGAGAAACCAGCCGGCTAGGGATCTCTATTTTCATCTTATTTCGACTTTTAGTTTGTTGACGTTTGCGAAAGAAACACTTTTCACATTCTCTGTCTCTTTTGATTTATTTCTATGTTGTAAGCGATTAGAAATCTATGATCCTGATAGTAATCATTATTTTTAACTTAGATAATGGTTTTTATTGGTCATTGATCATTCGATAGTTTTAGCTACAAGAAATTTTGTTTCATTAAAACATTGCATCTTATTAGAGATGTGTTTTTTCGGCGTCGCCGAAATTTAAGATAACATTACATCTTTGTCGGCAGTCAAAAATTTAGCACTATGATGCAAAATTTTTTTAAATTGCCAAAATTGCCGAAATTTCACAGCTCGGCCGAATTTTTCAGCAAAGCCGAAAACATGGTTTTTTCAAACAATGCCTTCAAAAAAGTTTTAAAAATAACAGTTTTCAGTTATAAAACTAAAGAATAAAAGGTCTTTGGATTTAAAAAAGAAATAAATAATAAAAAGTATGGAGAAATCGATTTAGATGCATTCGGAATGCTTTCGAATGATTTTGAAAGAATCAAGCTTGAGGATGAATTAATTCCAATTAAAGAATTCAGCTTTCTTCTATTAGTTATTTTTGAACTTGAGACTAAAGCTCTTTCATTTTACCAACAGATTGAAATAATAGAGAAAGTTAACAAATTAGACGGAGAATTTTTAGATAAGTTCGTAAATAGTTTGT
>NCKU01002143.1:0-20531 GCA_003675995.1 Dinothrombium tinctorium
GAGCGAAAGCGAAAGCACATGTGAAAATGGCACAAAAACATGGACAGAATCAACGGTCGACGTTTGTATGCGATTACTTCGACGAGGACATTGTTTACCGTATCACTAAACGTGGTAAAACTGAATTCGGTGTTATAGTCGAGAGTTGTGAAAACGCGAGCAGCGACGAAGAGGACGAAGAGTGGGACAAACGCTTCCTCGATAAGAGTTGGAAGCGATTGAAACCTGGTCACACAAAGATCGCATGGTATCCGAAAGGCAACACTGAAGTGTTGCCAGAAAAAAAAGTAAATTGCATCGAAGCGTTTATCCTTTCCATTCACCATTCTCTTTCAGGTTAAGCTTTACGATCGCTCACTGCTTCCCGGAGACGTGGTCAGACGAATGAATCAAGCGAGCAACAATCAACGTGGTTTTTGCAAAGATACGGCCGTCACTTTAACACTCAAAATTAATGGAACTAATAAAATAATTGAAAAGGTTGATTGCAACGATTTTATACCATTAGCTCCGATTAGTACTGATGTCGTCTGTTTATATAAATCATGGATTGGCTATATTACCGATGTAAAGTACAACATCACCGTTAAATTTGAAGACGGCTCATTAGCAGTAGTGATGACTGATGATTTATTCGATTTCGAAGACATGTGGAGCGACAGAGATTATAGCAGCGAGTTCGCAAGCGATCTTTACTATTCTGGACAGCAACTATACGGGCCTAAGAAGGATTTGAAGAAAGCTCATTGGTTGTACATGACTAGCAATATGAAAATGTATTTGGATTCAACGAGCAAACAACACAATAGAATTAAACTGACTGTTGTTGATGTAAATGTTGTGTCGGTTACTGTAAAATGGCTCTGCTGTCTTGCTACTGATTCTTCTGTAAATGACCATAATACTAGTGCTAATGACTCTAGTCCTTCCTCTACAAGTGATAAGAGTGAATCCAATGAGACTAAATCTAAAGATAAAAGCATTGCAGCAGATATGGAAACTCCAAGTATTATTTTAACTGGTGAAGAAATATTTGAGATAAAGAGTCTTAACTATTTTCAAAAGTGCTCTTTGCAAGTCGGTGATGAAGGATATTATATGATCAAAGATTCTGATCGCATCATGCAATATCAAGAATGGGTTGAACGTGTAACTGAAAATCTAATTAATGAAGATTTAAATTATGAATCTTATTCTCCTCTTAATAAAGAGATGACCGAAGATGCTTCTAATGATAGTGATTCATTTTTTGTTGACTGTGATGATGATTTAATGGATGTTGCCGAAGCTCCTTCAACTAACGAAAATTCAATTTCTTCATCACCTTCAACTCGATTGAAAATCAGAAGGAAAAACACCTTTCCTGTCAAAAAAGTGCGTGATAAGAAGCTTAAACCTGCAAAAAGAAAAGACTTATGCACTATTACTGTCGACATTTCACCCAATTCTCGTGTGCCTGTTGAAGTAATTGCGGAAAAGACTTTGGTCACTGTAGTTTGGCAAAATGGCGACACGGAAAGCAACATTTCTTCATCTTTGCTTTATCCGATTCACCACTTAGATAATCACGATTTCTTTCCTGGAGATTTCGTTGTCGAAAACAAAGAACGCAGTAGCATTCATGAATACGGAGTTGTTCAGGATGTGAATCACATTGCAAGAACTGCTAAAATTAAATGGTTTAGAATGTATGATGCACACACAGAAGTATTTGCTCCGCAGCTTATTAAGATCGAAGATGCTAGTGTTTACGATATCAAAGATCATCCCGATTTTCACTATCGTCCCGGTTGTTGTGTTATTCGCATAGCAAGTAATGAAATTATTACAGGCAATGCATCGAACAGAGCTGGACAAGTAGTCGATCTTTCAATCACCGGTCAATTATTGTGTGCATGGGCAGACGGCACAAAATCCTATGTGTATCCGCAAGAATTGTATATTGTGGGAGAATATGTAAGCTGATCTTTAAATTGAACACTCTCTATAGCCTCTACTTTCAGGATTCAGATGATCTTTGGGCGGACAGCGATTCAGAATCAGATTCTGATACAAATAAGAACTTCTCATTTTTGGATGCTGAATCAGATGTACGCCGTGCTATCGATTGTATTCAGTCTGGAAATATACCGATTCTTAGTCCAACTGAGGAGCGAAAGTAACTTCATGCTTTATACTTTATACATCAAATGTTTTATAAATATTTTCATTTCTAAATAGGCCTTCAACTACCCGAAAATCAAAGGGATCAGCATCTGCTGGGGATATTTTTGAAACTTTACGAAAGAACATCACTCAATTAGAAGAATGGTTCCGTCAAAATCAAATGTTGAGCAATCGTAACAGTTTATGCCCTATGCAAAAGATTTTCAAAGTCTGTCGTGATTTAAAAGCAATTGATGATCTTCTTGGAACAAATCTAATGAAACTTAAAGATTTACATTCATTGATTGATACGACAAAACCTCCGCCTGGCTCACCAGGAACAATTCAAGTTGTTTCAAATAAAATTACAAAACTATTATCGTGTATAAGAGACGAGTTGACTTCTGGAACTGAAGATAAAGACAAAACTGAATTCTCTCCTACAAATGTTAGCAGTTCTCATTCGACACATGAGACAACTGCATCAAGTAATACCGACATATGTCTTGATTTGCTCAGAAAATTGAAATCAAAACTGTCACAATTTTGTACGGATGAAGATTTATTAAAAAATGTACTGAAACCAAACTCTAATTCTGTCGAAGCATCAAATGAAATTACAATGGAGGAGGAAAAATGTGATGAAGTTTTAGACGAGAAAGGAAATGATGAAGTCGGTGTTTTCAAAGTCATGGATTCTGTTCCAGATTGTCATAAATTCAAACTTTCAATATTTCAACCCACTAATTGTTCATTATTTATGAAACAAGTGAGAAAAGAGACTATGTTGCTGCAGAATTCTCTCCCATCCAACATCTTTGTGAAAACTTTTGAAGATAGGATGGATTTATTTTCTGTGATGATAAAAGGTCCAAAATCGACCCCATACGAAGATGGGATATTCTTGTTCGATATTCAATTGCCAGCTAATTATCCAAATGTGCCTCCAGTTGCACATTATCTTTCATTTTGCAGCGACAGGCTTAATCCAAATTTGTACGAAAATGGTAAAGTATGTGTTAGCCTTTTAGGAACATGGAGTGGTCGAGGAACTGAAGTGTGGACATCTACATCTAATCTTTTGCAGTTAATTGTCTCAATTCAAGGTTTAATTTTAGTTTCGGAACCCTATTACAATGAAGCCGGATATTTGAAGCAAAGAGGAACCGTAGTCGGACAAGAAAACAGTAGACTATATAATGAAATGGTTGTGGTGAAATTAGTTCAATCTATGTCCAAACTTTTGCTTTCTCCTGGAGAAATATTCTGCGAAGAGATTCGAGAACATTTTAAACAAAATGCTAAATACTTTGTTAGTCGCCTTGAAAAATGGTTAATCCTATCAAATAACTGGAATGTACATCGAGAAGAATTCGAAAGAATGGTCTCAAATTTGTATCCAGAAAATAATTTACCAGATTTCCCTTTATTACCTGGTTCTCAGGGATTTTGTCTCTCACTCGAAAGAGCACTTTCTAATTTTAAAGATGTTTTAAAATCGCTAAACATAAATTGAAATGTTAACAATAATTTGAAGCATTAACTTTTCTTCGATAAAATTTATTTGCTCAAAATTTAAGCTTGTTGGAATATTAATGTCTTATCCACTTTATCAGCCGCGGCTGTTGTGCAGGTACCGGAAAATGTGTAATTAAGAACCGAAATATTCAAAAAATATGAAAATGAAATTTTTTAACCTAAAATAACGTTTTTCGAAACAAACAAAGCATTATGAATACATTATGAAACGTTATGAATCATTAATATAATGATAACTAAATAATATTAAATTACAATTATTATTTATACTTTTCATCACTTGACCGTATATATTTTTCAGAATTATCTGAATCTACGCTTGGTTTATCATTAATTTTGCACATATCTTCGCTCTTTACTAACATTTTGCAGCGAAAAACACTCAATTGATATGCATTTATTAGTTCACAATCGAATTTAGCAAAAAATTAGTTTTATTTGACATTCAAATAATCGGGAACAGTATTTTTGCATGTTTCTCTTTGATCATTTTTCGGTGGAATTAAAGTTAATGGGCCTTCTCGAAAATTGACATTCAAAAGGAAACTTATATTGGGACGTGAGTGTACTACCGATTGAAAATAAAATGTTTTGATTATCGACAGTGAGCTTATCTGGAAAGCATGTTTAACTAGACGCTTGCCTTCATTACTGTGGAAAGCAGTGATCCAAAAAGTGCGCATGCAAATGTTATCATTTTCAAGAAAATTGGTAATAATTACACTCTAATAAAATATGATCCTTTAGAAAAAAGTAACTTCGTACCAGAAATATTTGTTTATATTCAAAGATTCATGTGCAATGGCAAAAAAAAAATTAGTTTACATTTCTTGAATGGCGACCAAAAACAATATAATTTTACTATCTCTTTACAATATATTCAATTTGCGGCTTTATTTATGAATTTCGGTGATGATTTCTTGTATTTCGGTGGCATTTTCGGCCGAAATTTTTTATAAGAATATAGTTTCGCCTCCGCGACACTATCCCAGGGTCCGATTTCCGCGTGTGCAGCGCGATGTAAGCACGATCCCGGAGCAGTGCGCAGTTAACTCTTTTTATAGTAGACTCGAAACGCATTTTCTGTAAAATAAAAGATTTAAAATACTTTTCAAATTAAGGTATCTCGTTGTCTCTTTCCTTTCTCTCGCTTTCTCATCTCCCTGTTCCTCTAACTCTTCATTCTCTTTCTCTCTCTGTCTTCATTTTAAAAACCTGAAATTCGACAATAAGAACAATATTACAGAAGAAATAGCATTTCGTTGAAACATAATTTTTCTACAGAGTCCATTTTAAGATTTCAAATGTTTTAAAATTTCTAATATTTATTGGCAATCAAGTAAATATTTATCAATGGTATCAATTGTCGAATAGTATCAACGAAGTTACAAGAGTTCTGAAAGGAAATGTACTAACGTTTCAAAATAAATTGTTTCGATTATCGAAAAGAAAATTAAGCTTAACTGTAAAGCATCACAAACAATTGATTACTTTTATTACAAAAGCGTATGTAACGCTTATTTTTGTAAGCGGTTAAATTCGCCAACGATTTAGACCTTTGCCACTTGCGTTGATTCAATGCTCACGATTACGGTCATTCGGAAGGATCATCAGAGTCGACTAAATAATGATTTATTTACAATTGGAATTTACATGAAAAATGAACGCGATTATAAGCTTTCATAAAGCGAAAAGGTAAGCGTTAACTTTACGCTGCATTCAGGGGATAAGAATACGATGAGAGAACAACTTTCAGACTGCCCTTTGCTAAAACATTTCGTGTGGTATAAAGCAGTGAAAATGAAGTTTGCTTCTGAAAGTGAACTTGATTTTGAGTTGAAATTTAACTTTAAGGTGATGGCTGCACATTCATTCGAGTGAATGACGTTAATTTCATGTGAGAGTGAACAGTTCATGGCAAATTTAAAATTTATCGCCACATGGTATCTCAAGTATATGTATTTGCATTGTTGGATAAACCCTTTTGTAATAAAAGTATTTTATAAAGCGTCTCATTAGAGTGGATATGAATGTAGAGAAAGGCATATGACCAAAACAAAAACTAAAGTCAAATCAACTTTTTTATACATCTTTTGGGGCGAAAAAACAATGCGAACATCAAAATTTACAAGAGAAATTCCTTCAAGGTCACATTTTTTGTGAAAATTTAAAAAATCATATCTGCCTGGAAAGATTAATAAATAATATTTTAAGCTCATATTTTAAAATGCTAAATTAAAGAATAAAATAATTTTTTATATTTTATTTATAATGTAAATTTTAAGACAAAACTTATGAAGCATTTTAAGATATGAGCTAAAAATATTGTGTATTAATCTTTCCAGGCAGATATGAAAATTTTTTGAAATTTTCACAAGTTAAAAAAATTTGATAATAAAGTAATTCCTCTTGTAACTTTAGATGTTCGCATTGTTTTGTCGCCCCAAAAAAAGTATAAAAAAGTTTATTTCACTTTAGTTTTTGTTTTACAATCATATGCCCCTTCTTCATATTCATTCTTCTAAGCAATGAACACAATTTTTAAAAATCATTTGCTCTCGATTTTAAATTTTCTTAACTACCCTAACTTCTAAATATAATTATTTCATTTATTTTTACATTTTTTATATAAAAATTTGTTGAAAATAAATTAAAAATTAATTATTTTAAAAATTTTCAAAATTTGACCGGACTTGTGCATGTGCATATGGGCACGTAATATTTCAATAGTGAGCTATCCTCGCGATATCCTTTCAATTGATACACAGTTTATTAAGAAGCTCGCGTATCAATTCAAGAACATCCCTTGTCAGTGTGTTCGATAGACGCTTCTATGCAAAGTTTATTTAAACGAATAGTTAATAGATTTGTAATCTGGTATAATAAGACAAGTGACATTTAAACTAAATTAACACTGACAACGAGATAAAAAATGTTTTGACGTGAACAATTAATGTTGGAAAAATTTTCAATCACTACGACCAGAGTAGCATAGCTATGTTTGTCATCGTTCAAATTTTTACTCACTCGAGAACGGCTCAGAAGAAAAGAAAGTAGCCAAGTTGTGAATTTTATTCAAAGATGACAGCTCGTGAGCGCAAATCTTATGCAGCTCAAGCATGGAACGTATCAGAAATTTCACATTTTTATGTATTCTTGATAGCTTGAAACATATGATACATTGTCGAATATGTATTAAAAATAATACATAAAACAAAAATTGAATCGGCGTGTTCGCAAGGGAGCACAAGAATAAAGGCTGAGAAAAATTCTCAACTTTTATACAATTTTTTTAATTTTGCTTTTATTTCGAAATAATTTCAATTTTACATTTAAAAATTAAACATTTAATTGCTAATGCAAAAATAGTAATAAATAGTAATAAAATGAGTTTAGTTAAGCGGATAAAAAGAGCATAAACAACAAATGATGATGTATGGAGAAGTGAGAATTAAGAAATTATAGCGGAAATTTTCGCAATAATTTGACTTTCAAATTAAGCACTAAACATTCCATTCGGGTATCTATCAATCAATCACCTTCTTGCTCATTATGTTACGATGCACTCGAATACCTTTTGCATAGAAATAAATTACTCGTTATGTGAAAAGAGCTTTTCTTTATTTATACAGCGTTTATTAAAGCAATTAATCAACGATGAATCGTGCGATTCGTAATATAAGCGAGAAAACTCATTTGTAATGAAGCAAGCAAAAAGCATATTTTTGTAGCATCGGGCAAAGAAAGAAAAATCTTTGTCTACGAAAACAATGAAACTTTTTGAGTGCGTAAAGCAAAATTAGAGCTTACAGTAACTGATAGCTAATTTAAAGACTGAACAAATATTAGGCAAAGTTTGGCAAACAATTAAAAAAACGCAAAATGTTTTACGACCCTTCTACTGCTTACCTCGAATCTATTTTATTGTGTCATAACAGTTAAGCGAAATAAAAATTTGATTGCATTTCGATTGCTTCCGAAACTTTAAAACTTTTTCATTTTTATGATACATTTGTTGCATTTTTTTATATAAAACTGTGAAGCACGTTTTCAAAATGTTTTGAGACTCAAGCATTTTGCTTATTTTCACCTCCAAAAATTTCTGTCAAATACAACGAGCATAATGAGAATATTGTGAATATAGACATGTGTCTTGTAGGCTTAATTTTAATTTTTAAGAAACAAGCTCGAGAGGAAAGGCAGGTCTCGATTGAAAAATTGCAAAAGCGCATCGATTTTTTGACAAACACTTTTGTTTATGAAAAAAGCGAAATGTACAACCTTCAAGGCATATCGAACAAGTTCTTTGAATAATGAGCAAAAATAATTCGAGATGTTATAAAATTCTACCTTTTCATGATATATGCACAAAAAAGAAACGAAATTTTTTCCTCAAATTCTAACATTGCAGTGAAAGAATCTTTTCTGGATTGAAAATTTGCGAAAACATCCAAAATCGTTAAAGTAATATGTTAAGTATTGCTGCTGATACAAAAAAAAATTGCAGCGAAATATGTTTGTTAACATTTTTAGGTCAATAACAGTACACTTATTTTAATTTTTTTAAATTCAACAGAAATTAAAGCATCGATCGAAATGTTTCGAAACATTATAAATAAGGCAAATTTAATCTAAAAACTCAGAACTCGTAATACTTTCAAATGCAAGAGAATTTTTTTTTGCTTAATTTTCATTACGACAAAAAGGAGCTTTTTGCTATTTCAACAGAAGTAGCAAAAAAGTGTTTGCCTTACTTAATTTTGTTTGCTTTTTTGTTTCTGCCCAAAAATTAATTCTCCATCTTTACCAAGCGTTCAGAACGAAAGCAACGTTTGTTCATTTGATGTCCACTTGCCACAACTAACGTAGTTATAACTCACTGTACACACGTCGAAAAAAGCTTCATTGTTCGATGCAACAAAAACAACTCTGTTCTTCTTTTACTTCGTCACGAATACTTTTCTCACTTATATTACGAATGGCGCGATTCAGTGGTGATTAATTGCTTTAATAACGTTGTCATTAATAAAAGCATGGTTTTGCCAAAAAGCGACCAGACAAATTCGCGTTCATTTCTATGCGAAAGAATTTAAATAATTAGTGAGTAACAAAATCAGGAAAAAACAACAAGTTGGTTTTTATTCCCGGTAACTAAATTATTAAATAATTTATCATCGAATTTTTTCGAATTCTATTCATTATCGCATTATTCATATAGCTTCCGCCTAGTTCGTATTAATAACCGTATTAATAACCCAAGTTCAATTCGTTTTGACTTATCACTAGCGCTGTCAAAATGCTTTTTTGTTTATAATTTTAGACGCTCAAAAGCGTTATTAAATAACTGATATAGTGCGAGTCAAAAAGCGCGACGATAAATAACATTTCAACATGAGCTGTTCATTTTGTCGTATTCTGAAATTGATTTTTATTTCGCTACTTCCAATTGATCAAGTTGGCTTTAAATGTGCTTAATTTTAAATTCGAAAATTGATTAAATTATTTTTAATACTTTACATAAAAAAAGAAATAATCAGAAATCCTAACTTTAAGCGTGATTAAATTTAATGTTAACAAATTCAAAATTTAAAAAATTTAATGAATTAATTATGAAAGTGAACAAGAATTGCTTATTATTTTTTATTCTTGTCAAAAATTGAAAGAGAGAAAACTTATTGAAAGCATTTTTATTCATAAAACAAAATACGTAAACACTAACTTAAGAGAATAATTTTTTATTTTTAATAATCATAAATTCATAACCTTTAAATATTGCAATGAGTTTAATTTAAATTTGCATTGCATTCGAGTAAGAAAGCGGGTTAAAAAGTTAACAGGTATTTTTGAATTTTGTATTTTTTAAGAATTTTTGATGAAAATTGTCGTCATCTATTTTAAAATGATAAAAAATTAGTTTTTAAAGCGATTTAATCGATATTAAATGGTTTTCTGATATTAATAAACATCAAAATGAAAAATTATAAACAAATTTTGTCAGCCGGTAAACTGCGATTGTGTGCCCAGAAACCTCTTTTTTTCAAATTAAATTTTTTTCTGATTTTTTCTTTTTAAATCGTACTTCTTAAGTGTTTGATTTGGCATCGATGCTCTCTCAAATTTCAAGATATGAATTATCACCAGAATTATTTACGAGAAAAACATCAGATGCTCTAACTAAAAAATCAAACTTGATCAGCAATATTTTTGTCTTTAAGAATAGAATCAAAATAACGTATTTGGCTGAAAGTGAAGAGCAAGATAGACAAACCAAAAATAATGAACCAGTTTAGAGCAAGAAACAATCTAGCGAACATTATTCACAAAATTTTCGATTTCATAAATTTAAGTAGAGGCGATTAAAAGTTTAAAAAGCGAACTTACATTGTCATAAAACAATTTTAAGAAGTCTATTATTGAGTAAAACGAAGAATTAATGGCAAATTACACTGTAAGATCTGAGTTCACAGAGATACAATTTAAAAAGTAATATTTGCTATTTTTTCTTAAAGTTACATATTTTTTACAAATTTCAATAAAATGCATCACAGGCGATGCGAAGATTCAAAAGAATTCATCTTAAATTTTGCGATGGTTAAATATTATGCAATCGATTGAATTTTGGCCAAAATCAGGAATTTGAAATCTTAGAGGATGTAAAATTGGCTTTTCATACGAAAAGCACAGCTATTTTCACGAGCATAAGTCTAACGCAGATCACATTGGTTTTCCAGGATTATTTTGTTGACTAAATTGCAAGAACTTTGGAAAAAACAAGATAAGCGAGTCGACTAAATCAAGTTTACAATGAAAAGCAGCAGCCAACATTGGCTCGATATTTGTATTGTTGAAAGCTAGAAATAAACTTAGGTATCGACTTTGATTTATATCGTCAAACAATGAAGTCGGAGTAAGTGTCAAAATGAATGCCGAGACTGAAATCAAAAGAATAAAATGAAACACTTGAGATATTGATAAACTTTGAAAAGTGGTTGTTTAAAACTAATAATGCGATTTACATTTGTTTTAATTAATAACTTAGCGTATTTTCGTCATTTGAAATAAATATAATCACAAAGGAAACTATTTCTCAATTGAATCTAATCATAGAAGAGTTTATCTAGCAATGAAACACATGCAAGACACACCATTTTAAAATAAATTCATTTAATGGTAAGAAAGAGTATGTTATAGGAATGAGTCCACTAAACAGCATTTGTCACTTAATTCAACCTTTCCAAGTAAGTATCGATAAACATGTTTAAAGTCGACGAGTACTTCTTTCTGTTACTCCCTGTGCTGTCATCGTTTGCTTGTCCGAAATTGCAAAAATTATTTCAACAAGTCTAACATGCTAAATTCTAAAATTACGTTTTTCAAGCTGATTAATTAAATGAAATCAGTTTAATTATGAAAAATAATTGTGTGAAAACTTCATTGAAAACCGTTTATATTTAAAAAGTTGAAAACTGTTTAAAGTTATTTGAATTCGAAAGCAGAAATATCAAATTGATTTAGGGCGCAAAAGCATTTTTTAAACATTTACAAACGAAAGTTGCAGCCTTCTTTATCTTTTGTAAGATAAGCAAGGAGCACACAGATACATGGAATATGATTATAGGGTAAATTAGGAGCTATTATCGAATCAAATCACTTGCAACACGGTTAAAAACAAAACGTTTTTCAGTCAATAATTTCAAATAAAAATAATTTCAGCGGAAATCAATAAACTTTTCAGAATTGTTTTGAAGAAAGTTTGACTAGAAACAGTTTGATAGTGAAAAATAGCTGACAGATTGTGAAAATATCTATAAACGTGACTCTTGACAGCAGTAAAAGTAATTGCGAATGGTGCGATCCCCGATTTCGAAGAGAGAAAGAGAGAGGGGGAATCAAATTATTTGTTCACTTCTAAAACTTTGGTTCGAAGTCTTTTTGAAATTAATCAAAACATTAAACTAACGAACTTTGCACCGCTCTTCTAACTTTAACTATAAGTTTATTGATTGATTTTTTATTGCTTCGAAACTAATACTTTTTGAACATTGAATAATAATGAGAATCGATTTTTTCATCGTTATTATGTTTTTTCTCGTTCAGATCAATATTCGAAGAAAACTTATTTCATTGTGCTGCGCTTGATCATTTGTTCATTGAAAATCAAGCAAAACAAGAAAATCAAAAGAAATCGAATAATGTGCGGTGAAATTTCATAATTAGAAGTTTCATTATCATTGACACTTTTATTATGCTGTTAATTTCTGTCGAACTCTCTACTAATTGGAGCGAAATTACGCTTCAAAGCATTTTCGCATCAAATTACAGCTCTGTAATTAATTTAGCGCTTTCCTTCGATATTTTCTCCGCTTTCGCGCAAAAATTCAACATCCTTTTGATTCGATCCTTTCTTCATTTGATTATTCATATTTGTTTGAAACAATTGCTCTAATGTTTTTAAGTAATGAAAATTTTTAAAATTTCACTTTTCTCAATAAAACACAAGTTATCGTTTCCAATTAGCACAAACAACAATTTCGTTTTAAAATTGTAAATCACTTTTTTATTTAACTTTTGATGTAATTGAAGCCATATATTACTCGAGAGAGAAACGTGTGATTACAAGTTTCAGCAATGTTTATTTTTGTAATCAAACGATTCGCCTATTGTTTTCAATGACTAGCGAAAACTGTGAAAATTAAAATAATTATGAGCAAGAACATCGTGATAAGTGAGGCATATAAAGTTTGAAAAATAATGATTACAAAAAAGGAAGCGCACACGAAATAAAAGTGAAACTCATTTTGAATTCGAAAAGCAGACAAAAGCTGAATTGAATATATCAATAGAAAAAAGTAAATGTGTTTCTGGCTTAGCAAGGAAAAGAAAAAGTGTACAACGGCGAGTGACTGGGGAGCACTGAGTGTGATATATCAAATTGAAAGTTTGAATGAAAGTTCGCTAAACGTTGCTCTTTGCGGAAAGACTAAGGGGGAGAATTGAAACTCTGGGAGTGCAAATTATATTCCGCCGTTTACTTCATTTGGGAAAAAGGGTATTTGGTGGGGTGACAGCATCTAAAGCCATGTTAATGCCATTTAATAGTAAATACGTAGCATCGTGAAATGGCGTTTGCGTTCGTGCAGAATCTCGTTATCTCTTCAGTCGAGCATTCGATATGAGCACTTTGCTTTCGATGGATTTAAATTCGAAAAGCTAACGTTACACTTTGCGTACGCGAACAATTTCTCAGCTGCTCTATTTGTTTTTGCGTGCTAACGTAATTATTGCGGCTGTGTGCCTGCAAACAAATGCTGCTGTCAAACACACCAATTCATCATATTTCATAGTTAAGACGCTTTATCCATTATTCAATGTGAAGCGCGGATAAAATGTAATTCACTTCTGTTCCTCCCTCACTTTTTATAAATTCATGAAATAAACTTTTTTATGCATCTCTGCTTCGATATTCAAACTTGGTTTCTATCGCATTACATTTCGTCGCGGTACAAGAGCAAAAAGTTAGTCTCAATAAATGTTGGCTTCGTTTTTTCGCTTCGAAACCATTTGAATACAGTTTACATAAGCGTAAAACAAGTGATCATTTTCAAGCCATTGATAATAAATTCTTTAAAATTTGCATCGATTTGCTTTATTGACTTGATTAGACTAGTCGAACATGTGCTTTCAGCATAAATAATTTATTTATTGTCTGCACAAACGTCGAGTTCACACTTTATTTCATTTGTGCTCAACTCTTTCTTGTCGAATATTTTGTTGATCTTCGTTAGCCGAAAATTTTTATTGAATTATCCACTTCATTACATTCAATTAAATGTTACGAAGGAACTAGAAAAAAAACTTGCTAATCATTATCGTGCGCAACTTCATCGTTTATACTGTGCATCGAAAATCTAAGTGATGTCAATTTCGGCGTAGCGATGTGATCGTGAGGCAGAGATGATGTTTACGAGTTAGCTGGTGACCACTACGCGATCATTTATTATTACTTGTTTTCGTTTCCGATTCAACTTTCTTCAAAAGCGTTTGAATCGAAGTTTGTTCAACGAATTGAATTTTGTGAGAAGCGATTTACTTACTGTTCCATTGGGTACACACACTCAACGATTGTGGCTGTAAGTATATCGACCTCAATCGCGGCGAGGAAACCGTTTGTCGTTTGATTAAACTGTCTCGATCAATTTGAGAAATGTTCGTCTCGCGAACAGTCTGCTTGTCTCTTTAATTAAAATTAAAATTAAAAATGATATTTCGCGATCGTTTCCCGCAACGCTTTGAATAAGCGAATGTCTTTGGGGAAGTCGCGACTCGTGAACCGAGCTTCATCTATGAAGATCAATCTTTTCACTCATTTCAATTTGATGCAAGCAGCGTTCATAGCTCCCAAATGTGCAAAAAAGAGTAGAAGGAATTAATATCATCCTCAGAAACTTTGAAAAAATGGAATAAAGTAAAGCGGCAATAAATAGCCAACTTTTGAAAAAGTTTTCAAAACTTCAAATATCGACACCAGGAATTCAAAGCTTATTCCCCGCCGAAGAAAAAAGATTCAAATGTGTTGCGGAAACGTTATATTACGTATATTCTGTTTTTCGACTTTCTTACTCGAAACACTGCGAATGCTGCATTTTCTCCTGTTGAGTGAAAGGCAAAGTTGAACTCCACTCGCAAAAGCAATCCATTGGGATGCGAATTTCTTGGTTAAACTTTCGGGTCACGTTTGCTTTCCGCACTTTACTGTGTTTAAAGTAACGAAACTACATTTTCGTCTTTTTCTTCCATTCTACGCTGAAATGCGTTATCTTTTTATATGAACGTATTTCTTTTCCATTGATTTTGAATGAAGTTTTCGAGCAAAGAACGAAAACTAAAATATTTTGATGAATAAACGAGCTTTTCTTCTGTTCTTATTAAGGATGGCGTTTGAATATTTCTTTTCTTTCTCTCTTTTACAATTGTGCGACGAGAATAAGCGAAACTTTAAATGTGATTGCAAATTGTTTTCTCGCTTCGTAAACAAAATTGCTCATATCGCAGCCATTAGATAAGAAATGAAGTTTTTGTTGCTTTCTTGGATTTATTTGATCTTACCATTATTAAAGTCAAACGCTCGAAATCTTAATCTCCATGTTATACCATGATTACTGTTAGCAGACTTTTAGTTTCGTTTAGATTAAGCATCAAAACAAACTTGATGCAGTTAATTGAGTTCTCCTTCATTATGGCGATTGAAACAATTTTAAAATAAAAAATTTTGTTCCAATTTTGTGATCATAGATCAGCTCTAACGAAAGTAAGATTGCTTTGAAATTCTATATTTTAATGGACGTTTTTCAACCATCTTTAAATTTTTTATTTTTTACGGCAAGAAAACCAAATTTTTAATCTTCGCAATTTATCTTGTGAGTTTTCGCTTAAAATAATATTTTAAGTTTACTTTTTCATTTTTTGTTCGTGTAAAATTAAAACATTCATTTGCAAATCATTAAACTTATTTTAAAATATTCATTCGAAAAAAATCGATTTTAAACATTTTTTATGAACAGATTTGAGAAACAAAAAAAAGTAAGAGAATATTAAATAAAGAAGTTATTTTTCACTAAAATTCATAAAATGTAATTTTATTGCATGATCTACTCAAAAAACCAGCTTCTTCGATTTCGGCCGTCTGCGTGGTCATATGACAATTGCATTTGTTTCGGCTTAACGCAATAAACACATGTGAGACTCGGTTAAGCACTTCATTTATTTGTCATTTCGATTAAAAAAATTTTGGTCATTTGCTTGGTAATAAGCATAGATTAAACAAAATTGATAAAATGAGTATAGTTGTGAAGCAAAACAAAATTTTAAAGCGAATACGTAATTGAAATGTAAAAGTCACCAAGTTTCGTTAATTTCATTTTAAAAATACGCCGCATTTACAGTTCTCTTAAAAAATTCTGTTTATGAATATTCCAGCTTTTTATCATTTGTTAAATATGCACAACTGTGTGTACTACTCCCGACAGAAAAAAGTATACGGTATGTAAATGATACTTAACTGCAATACACTAAGCATGTATTAATTTATTACAAATACTTTTACTGAAATTTTTTAAATAATATATTTTAAAGTTATTATAAGCTTAAATTAACAATAGTCTAACTTTTGATCTTTATAATGAGACCAATGGCCTGATTTATCGTAAACTTCACAAAAACGTAAAGGCAAAGAATTGAATAAAGACTCACAAAATGAATAGTTATTGCTTAACTCTTCCAATGAATTTTTGAGTATAATTCAATAATTGTAATTTTTGTTGTTTCTGAATACTGCGGCATTTAAAAAACGTTATGATTTATTTCAATTTGAAACCACGTTTTGTTTACATTAAAGCAAAGCTTATCAATTGTGACATTTCATGAAATGCAGGAAAGTATTCTTTTCGCGGTAGTATACTTTTTTCTGTCGGGAGTAATACAGCCTTGTTGATTAGTGAAATGGGCAAATACAAGTGCGTTTTGTTTATGCGTTCGGCGGCTTGTTTTGTATAAATAGCAAATGACTATTTGCCACTCACCACTAGTGGATCGTTTTTTTTAAACGCATGTAAATCATACCTCACTTTGGCATTAAACTTTATTGTTCACCAAAGAACAAATTTTTATTATAGTAAAGTTTTATGGTTTGATATGATGCTGCAATTATAATTTTAGAAATCATAATAGATGCAAATTTTTCATTGTTTATCGCCAAACATTCGGTCAACTGATAAAGATAAAGTAATTGCGAATTGGTCTAACAGCATTCGATATTAACAGCAATAATTTTTGGAAAATTGGAAAGATATTGTTCGTTTGAATTTTTAAAAATCTATTTTCGTTGAAATTCTCTTACTATAAATAAGAAGCATAACTCTATACTTCCTCTTTTTTTAGAAGCAAAAATCAATTTTAAAACGAAAGAATTAAATCACTTATTGCTTCAAACAATTCTACAACCGCTGATTTCACGAGTGAAAATACTTTCTTCTAAAATTCGATGAGCATTGAAATTTACGACCATCAAATCGATATCGTTATTTATAAGATATAAATTATATCTTATTACCATTATCAAACTGAAATGAATTAAAAGAATGCGCTCATTTTTAAGATTAAATTGCCATTCGTTTGCAAATCATTGTGAAATTGACTCGAAAAAAAATTGTTTTTGCTTTTCAGAGTTAAAATTTTGAAAATAAAAGCTCAGTTCGTTTAAAAATTGATTGCAAACTTTCGCGAGCATCTGAAAGAAATGTTAAATAATTTTTCCGTTTGTATGCCATTTGCGCGACGTTTGGTTTAAGAATGTTTAATGCGATTCTTTAAATGAAGAATGTCACAATGCTTAATGGCAGCGAGAAAATAATGAATGCGATGTCAGTGAAAGCGAACAACTCAATTATGTAAAAAGATGGCATCGAATCGCGGTGAAGAAACGTTTGCAAAGAGAGAAAGTAACAAGCGTATAACAACCATTTTTTTAGATGTCGTCCTTACAGGAGCGAAATAACATCGAACTGAACACACGATATATAGTGTTTATCTCAGCACAAAAAATACGAAAGCTTTGCAAAAAAGTTAAAAATATTTATTGCGAAATTATAAAGCAAAAATCATAAAACTTCATTACCTTTGTGAAAGGATTTCGATTTTAACATTTTATTGAGCATCTTTGTATCCTGTCACGACTCTTCTATTACATAAATGCCTTAATAACAATTGCAAAGTAAAAATGTTGGAACTTAGTGTTTTAGCAATTTTTTAAAAATCAAAGTGTTAAAACATCTAATAAAATTATAATAAAGTGCAATTTGTTTTTAATAGATTTTAAAATATTAGTTGATACATCCGTTGAAATACTCTATACTTGAACATATTTCATTTAGTTTAAAAATTGTATTTCACTTGATTTGCAAATCGAATTCAATTAGCTTTTGTCACCAAAGAAAAGAAATACTCAAGTCCGCAGATTTTGCCCATCGATTAGATAACCAACTTCATCATTAAAATGTACACGGCGTTCAAAAAGTGGGTGATACATTTTTAGATTGATTATAACTTGTTTAATACAATCAATCAATCAATTAATTTTTGTTTTTTATCATTTTAAAGATCCGCATATTGAGCATTTTTTACAAGAAAAAATAATTGATTTCAAACGACATTATTTTCAAATAAAATTGAAGCGGAAGGCCAATGTCGCTTTCCATAGGAATATCATTGTTTCTAATTGGCAACAATATAAAACTTAACATGCACCAAATTTTTCAAAAATTTAAAAACTAGAAACTTTTGTAAAATTAATTTAAAATTGAAATATTAAAAACACCTTAAACATGATTTAGCTCTGATTTATTTTCTTTTACTTTTACTTTTTAAATAGTTTCTCTGCCGAACATTTAATTTTTTAATTTTTATTTTCAACTTTTGAATAGAGGAATTTAAAATTTAAAAACAATGATTATCCTATAATAGCGCAATTTCGCCAACTTTGATTCAAAATAATTGGCAAAAATTAATTTGATATAAGCTCACTTTATTATCTCAACAAGAGGGTCGAGAAAACATTTTAATGAAAGAAAAATCATATTTAGTCACTTTTTTCTTTTCCTAATCCATTATAAAATGAATCACTTTTTGAACGCCCTGTATAGATCAAATCATACATGTATGCTGAGTTTAATTATTTCCAAGCTTTTGAATAAAGTGAAGAAACTGTTTAATAATATATTTTCTTTCTTTAAAAGAAGTGTAAAGCTTTTAATTTTTTGCATAAAATGAAACCTTTTATGCATCCATTTGCAGATTATCTTACTTTTGTTCTCAGACAAATTGACATGCTTTTATCTAAACTTTTATAAAACTTGACTTAAACATGTAATTACTAGGTATGACAAGTCGATTTATTCTCTTTAATTTTTTTTTTAAATCAGCCAAGCATTCAAAGTTTAGCTTCGTTGGCTTAATATATTCTATGATTCAAGAAACAAAACTGTTTAGATACTGTTTTTTCAATTACTTTAAAATTGCTATTATCTTGATAAAATGAAAACATCTTTCTTCGAAGGAACAACAATGCAGAATTAGACATTACTTCTTTTAAAAAATTGTGATGCTAAAAGATAAAATTTAGCTCGAGCGCATTATTTATTTATTAAAAGTAAAAGCGTATCATTTCCTTAACTCGTCGGGATGAAAATCAATCTTTCCCTAGTATCATTTTTGAGACCTCTTTTCGCGTTTACTTTCGCCGGTTCGATGTTTAAGCTTGCATTAAATTTTCAAACACTCAAACATTCGGCTTATACGGATAACAAAATTTTCACTATTCTTTATTATTTTGTTAAGCATATGAATTATGAAGAAAGTTTAAAGCCTAAATAGCTAACAATAAGCAGATTTATTGAGAAGCAAGATTCTTGTTGCAATGAATAATTTAAATGAGTGAAAATGCGAGAAGAAATCAATTCAAGTTAGTTTTGAAGAGCTTTGCATTTTTCTTTAATTATTCAAGAAATAAGAAAATGTAATTAAAGCTGAATAAAGCCATTTGTCATAAATGCTTGCAATAAATCTGCATATTGAATATCTGTAGTGTGTGAAATTGTTAATTCTATAAGCAACTGTTTGTGAAAATTTTCAATTCGGGTGAATGTTGTACGTGAATAGATTTTGAATTTTTAGATCTCTTTTTTATTGATTTTCTGTGTAAAAAACTCAAAAAGACGCTCAAAAAAATCACAGCAGTTTCGAGCGATAAATGCGAGCGAAACTGATTTCCACGCAATAATCGATTATTAATAAACAAATTGAGCAGTCAAAAAGTTCCCAAATTAAATGGCGCCGATTAGTAATCACTCATAACACCTAAAAGAGTGTAGCTGCAGCTAAAAACTAATGTTACGAAAAATGCAGCCACATCGAGGATAATAATGATTCATTTCATCTTGTTTTCAACTCGAAAAATCAAAAATTCTCACAAACATTATAATTTAGTTTTCAAGTATTTCGCTTCATTTTTCTTTCGTTTAAATGCAATTAGTCACAAATTAAATTATGCTTCACTCGTTTTCAATTAATTCGAAACGTTTGCAAATGCGTTTACAAAATTACAACTCAATTTCGTATTCAAACTGTGTTTGTATTTGTGTCTACGAATTGTTTTCAACACACGCAATTTTCAGTTGAAAATGACAAGACAGTAAATTTTCTTTTACTCACTTCCTCTAATCTTCTCACTCTTAATCGTAATCGAATGAACTGAACTAAGTAAACATCGTAAAACTTTTAATGAAAACTTTGTTAATTAAAAAAATTAATTAATCATTGGTAGAAAATTTATTACACTTCATTTCTCAGTTACGTAATTGCGACGAATGCTAAAACCTCTTAATCAATTGATCGCATTATTCAAAATTTTTTAAATTCGGAATTTTTAGTTTTTTTCAAAACTTTTATTCATATTTTTCGTCAGATTTTTAATTGAAATGTTGATATATTTCAAAGCTTGTGTTTTTAACTGAAAACAAATAAATTTGGTAAAACTTCAATGTACCGGTCGGGGTTATAAGCGGGCTACCCATATGATAAATACAGTTTCGGAAAGAATGTTTGCCCAGGATCGATCATTTAATATCTTATCACTCTGAAACGCATCAGTTTTGATTAGGGTTCGACAAAATTAAAAGCATTTAAATGTAAAATCAAGCACAGTTATCAATTTTGGTTAAACAAACAGCTTTCAGTATATTCGAATGAAGGTGAATAGCAAAATGTGTGTTTAAGTGAGTGAAGAATAGTTTTTC
>NCKU01002144.1:0-20520 GCA_003675995.1 Dinothrombium tinctorium
AGAGAGAGAGAGAGAGAGTGAGAGAGTGAATCTATTCTTCGCACAAACAATTATGAAATGATTAAAAAAATAATGAAAGCCCGTAAACTTAAAATACCGCCCTTTTGTTAAGTGTAAAATTAGTTAACGCTTTGCGCCTTTTTTTCCGAACATGAACAACAAGAAGAAGCGAACAAAGTTTTTACCTATATTTAAAGAATATTAAAATTATACTTAAGAAGAATAAGAAGAAGAGAGAATGGGTGAAAAAAAACGTGTTGCGGTTGTAATTCAGTATTACCTCAAACGTTATAAACACATTTTCGTGCTGTAATTAAACACAATCCTCACAAATTCATAATATTTAAATTTTTCATTTTAAAATATGCATTTTCTTCTTTTTCACTCCCTTTTATTGTTAAAAAAATTACATTCGTAAAGTGAGAAAATCATAAATTCAAAGCAAAAGCTTGTGTTGTTGAAAAATTCAATTTTTTCAATCGAATAAAAATTCTGATTGTATTTCTGATCATTGAACACAAACACATTTTGTTTGCGAAAAAAGTTTTTTCTCTCTGCCAAAAAAATTTGTTGAAACAAAATTTTCCGAAACACATAAGCAAAATAGCGCTTCGAGCGTTGAAAAATTTTTATTTACAAGAAATCGAAATAAATAAAAATTGGATCAAAATCAAGGATAAAATAAACATTTGAAAATGAAATACATTTTCAATCTTTATTTTAAAAACGCTTATCCTAAATAATATTTGCAAAATTGATAGTCGCAAGTCGCATATCGATTTTCATTTTTCGAGAAAAACGAAAAATTTTCAATATACGCATTCGAGCGCACAAGATCGATCATTTGCGCTTTTTCAACTTTTGTAAATGTGTAAAATGTTATTTTCATTTTAATTGGCACGTTAAATTTGAAGAAACCACGGAACAAGTCGGCGAAAAAAGAAGAAGAATTAATGAGAAAATTGTTTTTTCATATAATAAAGACATCATTACCGATTTCGTTAAAAATTTTTCTTACGCACAACTTTTAAGCAATTATTAATCCGAACATTTCTTTTTTGTTTCCTTAATTATTTTTTCTTCTTCATCTCTGCATTTCTATACGCAGGTAATACAGCGAGAACGCAAAATGCGTGCTAACTTTGCTTTTAAGAGCGATGTTTCATTTTTTACCGCATTATTATAATAAAGGCCACTTTTAAAGTCGTTTCACACACTAAAATATAATCATATTCTCAACCGCAAACAGCTTTGTATAAAAACATTGTGATTTTTTCTATTACTTCTTACTAGAATTGCTATTATCTCAATTATTAAAATGGCTAACAATAAGCTTTTCAAGTAAAATGCGTCTTAAGCTTGTATTTCTCCTCGTAAAACATGAGATTTAGACAAATTTTTATCTCATCACTTTAGCTCTTAACAAGGCATCTCGTCGCTTTGTCTCGCTGAATTTATTTCTTTGTTTTGCAAATATTAAACTTGAATCGAGTTTTTCACTTTTATCGCGCCTCGCTTCACTGATAATGAAAAATTTTCGATCAAGGTGATTTCTAAATCGAAAATTTTTCATGTTTTCAATTTACATTTGTCAAAAAGGTAAAAAACACAAACTGAATTCATAACAAAGCAAAAAACGCTTCCTCATTTTAAAAAACGAGAACTCCTATGGTGTGGTCTGCGAAGGTTAGATTGCACGTTTACGAGCGCACCTTGCAACGTGTGAACAAAATTTGACGCGCCACTGAGAGCGATGATTCTCTCACGATGATCATTCAACTAAAACATCGAAAACAACGATTAATTGCGCAATATCGAAATAATTTGTCAAAAAAGATTGTGAAAACAATATTTAAATAAATCATTTGCTTCAATTTTTGAAAAAGACGAGGGCGTAAATGATTTAAAACAGCATTTGCGATCGAAATGATGAAAACTCTCTCCTTTAACACATTTCACTCGGAGAAGCTGGAAAAAGTTTGCCAATAGTGAGCAATAAAGCAATTGTCATTGATTAATTAAAAAATGTGCTATGGAAAATGGTAGAACAATTGAACAAAAAATGAGCTGCGAGGTTTGATTTTAGTGTCATCAATGAATAATGAACTTTATCGAAAATAAGCCGACGCGTCTCGTACGACTTTTTTATGAAAATGGCTTAAAGGCACATTTTAAACGTTTACAAAACTCGGTTTATGTAATCAGCCAATATGATCATTAAATATTTTGCAAAAAAGAAAAAAAAAAATATTTGAGAAACTTTTGAATCAAAAAAAAAGAAAATTTCAAATACATTTTCATTTCATTCAAATTTTTATTCTTGATATTCTTTCGATTTAAAATCACTACAAAAAACTATTTCGATTCTTATCACTTCAATCAAATTATTAGTGGCCTTTCCAGAACAACATTTGAGTTTTATTACAGTTTTTATAATAAAAAAGATCGTCTTTAATCTTACCATAAAAGAACAAAATAACTTTAGTTTTTTATGAATTTCAAATATTTTTTCGTATTCTTTAAAATCAACAAACGCATTTCTTCTTTTTTGAGTTTTGATGCAAGTTTAAAACATTTTCAAAGGTAAAAAAGTGTTTCATTATACTTATGAGAAAAACAAAAACAAAAAGTTATAATGTCATAAAACTTTCTAATTTTATAAAATTTGTAGTTTCCTAAGTTTGATCGTCAAAACTTTTAAAATAAAAGATTTTTGAGCATTAGAATATGCGTTCATCAAAAATTAGTTAATTTAATATCAGTTTTTTAGAAATGCTTAAAAATTTTCAATACTTTTTAGTTTATCTTAGACATACTTTCGCAAAGCGCATAGGAATAATTTTTCAACATGTTTAATATATAAATTCAAAATTTATTTAAGATTTGTCGAAGAAAAACTTTCACAAAGAAAGTCACAAAAAATTCAAAATGATTGAAAACGATCATTAAAAATCGTTTTTAAAAGCGAGATTAACTTTAAAGGTATTTGTGATTAAAATTTGCTTAAATGCTAAAAAATATTTTAATTAACATGTACTGTTTGAGAGTAGAATTTATTTATAATCTGAATGGTCAGGTAGAAGGACAAATTTTTTTCTCGAAAAGTTTTTTCCATGTGAAAATAAATTTTGTTTTACTGCTTTTATTTTCTTTGATTCTCATCACAGCGGGGCTCTCATACCTTCAAATTACCTTCAAATATATAGAATAGATAGAGCGGACAAATGAGATTAAATATAAATTTTTAACACTTCTCCCGCGAAAAGCCGCTTCGTTTTTTGATACTCATCGACTTAATTTCGATATTTTTTCGCTATCTGTGGAAAAGAATAAAATTGTACGAGTGCTTTGGTTGATTTTATTTCAAATTATAATTTAATTATTAATTTTTAAGTAAAATAACACACAAAGCATTCAAATAAAAAAAATTCAACCACGATAAACAAGATAAAATGAAATGAACATTATCATTTTGAATTTAGATTTAAGCATTTGAACGAATTAAATGCCTCAAAACGCTCGAAAATTTTTTCTTTCATAATTTTCTCTTGTGTTTTGTAAAATATTACGAATTTTAATAAGCCTTTCTTCTCTTATTTACATTCGGAAGCAAAAATCTAAGAAATGATCGCTTGAAATCTCAGATGAAAAGCTTTTTATAGTAATATAGTTTCATATTTGAAAAATTTCAGTTTTTTAAAACTTTCACAGATTGTGTGAAGTGAATTTTGATAAGAACATTAGATAAGATTTATAATACATAGTGTACAACGATACATAATAACAATATATTACTACATGAATTTTAAAACAAAGAAAATTAAATCGACACTTCTTTCGATTTCCTGTAGTAAATATTTATTTTCAAAACTCATGTTTTTTTTTATTTTTTTAACAAATTCATTTTATAATAATAAATAATGATAATCAATGATAAATTTTCTCCCTAATCAAGTATTTCGTTTAATGAGATTAAGATGAAAAATTTTATATTATTCAGAACATTTTTATCACACTTTTTCGATTAATGACATTTTTATTTCCTTTGCATCATTGGAATTTTTTGTAATTTTTTTAATCGATAAAACAGTTTTTAAAAATTAATTAATAAAATTTATTTTAGGTTAAAATTTGAAAAAATATTTCATTTGAACCGATTATTGAATTTCAAAATAATTTTTCAATGTAAAAATTCATTTTAAAACTTTTATTCAAAAAGTGTAAATTTCAGTGAGTAAAATCAATTGTTAAAATCTTTGTTCCGTTTGTGTTAATGAATTTGAAATTTTTGAATAATTTTTAAATGATTCTTAATAAAAACAATTAAATTTTACGCCAATTAATAAAATCATAAAACTTACATTAGAGATTTCATGAACTCGAGATGTTTAAGGCGCAAAGCTAAGCTCATTACCATCAGATTATCAAAGAAAATTTATGATAAATTGCCTCTAACGAGTTTTTTACATATTTAATCTTTGATCAAGATGTTTTGGTTTTTACTTTATGTAATTAAGAAGCAAAAGAGGTAAGCAGCAACTTTTTTCTCCAATAGTTCATTCGATAAGCTGAACTGGTGAGAGCATTTGAACTATTTTTTCATTCAAAACATCTTTTATATAAAGTTTTGTTAATAAAACATAAGCAAAATTGTAACTTTCATCTTTACATCACTGTGCAAAAAGGATCAACAACTGCATCAATAGTTGATTGATCGCTGCTTGATGTTTAAAATTAAAAATACTTTTTTCACAGCAAAAATCGGTGAAAATAAAAATTTAACTAACTTATTGGAGATAAAACATCAAGTTTTTAATTTCACTTAATTTTATCTTACACCATTTGCGTTTCTCTAATCGATTTTTGCAATTTTGGATGCAGTTATCAATTACTTAATGAATTATCAATCATAAGTGTTTCAAAATTTTAAAAGCCAATTAGTTTCATTACTCAGAGATAAAAGTATAAAATTTCAAGTTTTATTCTTAAATTTCATTTTCAACATTAAATTAATTTGAGTGCTGTGTGCGTAAAATGAATAAGTGATAATCTAAAGGGGCTTAAGTCTACTGATATGAGGAAGAAAACATAATTCGTGATTTAAGTGTGCGAATTACATGATTTTTTTGCAAAGGAAAAAATTCAAAAAGCTGCCAGTGATATCATTGCTGCCACCTTATATTTTAAAGAACATGTTGCTGGTGAATTTGGTTTTATAATAAAACGCTAGATAACAGCATCGACACTCAAATTTTCAACTTTCACTTTTTAATATTTACATGATTAATTACCAAGTTAATTTTAGTAAATAAAAAAGAGTATTTTACATAATGATGCATTTTTCATATTACCACTTGTACAAATCATTAAATTGGTTTCGTTTGCTAGTCATACTTCTATTTGGCTTAAATTTTCTCGCTCAACGCCCATTTCGCTTAAACCCACTTCGCCTAATGTTTTAGAAACAGTATTTGAATAATTTAAATTAATAAAATACATCATAAAAACACTTCTTAAAAAATCTGATTAATAGATGTCGGACTTATATGCAATAAAAAATTATTAACAAGCCTTTATTTATACACTGAAAATTTATAATTATGCAACAAATTATTTTAATTAATTAATTTAATTATTAAAATTATTAAATTATAATAAAGTTGGCATTTCTAAGTTTCTGCAATAAATATGCTTCAGTGACAAGGCAAAATAACTTTGTGCATAGAAAAATACCTTCCGACATTACAGCTTCTGATTATAGCGATTTTATTTTTAATATTGCTATTTCAAAATTACAATAGAATTCTTAATTATAATGTTAATCCACCTCTCTTGAGTGACCACAACTTCTGACAAACACAAAAATAAAATATCGATTTAAATTAACTCAATTAACAATAATCCTCAATAGTGAGAATGGCCACCTCACTATAACAGCCAGATTTTTCGGTACCGTAATTAACCGTCGTAGAGAGATTTCACTAGATGTCGGACAGCACGTTCATAATTGTCTTAATTTTTGTGAAGCCTTCATATTTTTCAAAAATGCTTCGAAATTTTTAGGCAAATTGTTGATTTAACAATTTAGGGCATTTTTGTACTGAAAAATATATAAAAATCAGAATATCACAATTTGAAAATATACTTTTAATAAATTTTAAATGAAGAAAATTTTTGAGCGTAAATAGCTTTACTATTGAAAAATAATACGCATCTAAGTGAGTGATTTTAAAAAATAATTTTAAAAATTAGTGAAAACAATTCACTTTAGAATCTCAAATTTAATTTATTGCGTACTTTTGTGCAAAAATTTCATTTGCTCAAAAAGTGAAAATATGATTTTCTGCATTTACTGCAGCAAAACTTTTATGAATTTTTAAAAAATTTTCCCCTTTTTTGTCATATAATAACTTTTTATGCATTTATTCATTTGCCCGACGTCTACTGATTAATTTTTGGGATTTTGGGACTGTTATGATTAAGAAACGTTAAACCAAACTCATCAAAAGTCCCAAAATTTCACACAGGTAGCTTTGTTTTCGAACCCGTTTTAAATATCTAAAGAATTTTGTGAATTTAACATGCTTTCAAAATCTTATTGACATTTGAGCTTTATAATTCAACAAGCCGTAAAAACTGAGTACAATGTTGTAGTGTTAACTCTTCATAAATTATCGGTTAAGACAAAGTGGGAATAAGGCGAAATGGGTTTAGACAAAATTAGGAAGCTACGATTTTGAAGTATTGAATTAATCGTTTAAATCCTAAAAATAATGACAGACATCACTTAGTAACTTTGTCGAAGAGAAAGTTTTAAGCTTTATACTAGATATACGTAAATCTAGATTGTATACACCATGTTCCAATCTACATGTTATCTTGCACTTATTTTGTAGCCCGGTTTTCGTAACGTATTTTGGCATCAGATTTCCTGAATTCACCGCTAAGATTCTTCATTCACCGAATTATCCGTGAAAGTGTAGTTTATCGGACATCATCGAGTTCTTCTGCCGAAATACTATTGATTAAATAGATGTTAGTAATTTTTAAATTTCTAATTAACGACAACTTTCCGCATCCAAACTAGTTTTACATTATTCTTAAAAGGTAAAAACGGACCAAATTCATCCTCCGGATGCTATATTAAACAAAAATCTTTCGTAAATTATTTATTTGTCAAAGATTTTAAAAAAGCCATTCGTTGTTTAAACATACGGCAGTAGCATCGTTTTGTCGGAAGAAATTTTTATCACTCAATTGATGCTTTTTTAAGAAATTGCTCTTTGTTTTAAAAATATTCACCAGCTGCTACGCTGTCCATCAAGATAATCATGCCGATAATATATTAAATGAAAAAATTCTCTATTTGCCGATTTTTTGAATAGAAAGGGAAATTCCTATTTACTTTCTTTCACTATTAAACCCCTAAGCGGTTTTTTGCCGGTTTTTTATCCGCTTGGGCGAACACGTACTTTTTCTGTAAAAAATGTTCCAAAAATCTATTGATGATGACTTTTTAAAATGCTAAAATAAACAAAAACTCAAATACTTCGTCGTTTTGTGAGAACTTATGGAATTACTTTTTTCATCAAACGAGTCGATACTCTTTTGTGTGTTTGTACCACAAATGTGAATGTTTAGAAAAAAATTTCAAGTTGACTAACATATTGCCAGCAAAAAAACATAAGTCAAAATTAGAGGAAACTAATCGTAAAAAGCAACTTCTTTGAGTGAAACTACGTACAATTAATGATGAAAAGAGAAATCAAAATTTGAAATCCTTTTTTATTTTGAAATTAAAGTTAGCTTGTGCATATTTGCATGCATTTTCTGTAAAATTTTGTGCATGAGATTCACATCCTTGTTTATTCGGGACTTATTTTAAACTTCGCATGAGCGTTATGTGCACAAAAGGACTATAGATCCTTAATGTAGCATTTGTATCTTTGTTATGGCAAACTTTTGAAAGAAAAGCCCTGGAACCATTCAAATGGTTTCCTTGTTTTAAAGTTTTAAAAGTTTTAAAGTGAAATTACATTCCAACATGAATCAAAATCTAGAATTTGGATTCAAATTTTCGAAATCAATCAAGTATCGAAAGTGACACCCTGTGTATAATTGCGAAACATTAAACAAAGTCACCTAATAAGGAAACTACTTTTTCTGCCCCATACCGATTTCAAAGAAACTTAGTAAGTTGATATGACATGACGTGTGCATTAAGAACTGCCTCCTCATTCGATGCGAGTTTTGCGCTTAAAGCAAGTTTTTCTTTTGCAAACTTTAACATTAAGTCTAGGGCGAAAATTTCGCTTTAGATTGCGGACAGAAAACAACCGATTTTCACTCGATTTGACTTAACGTTAAGACCCACAATGTGTTAGATTTTACTTTTACCACTGTTATTTAACACCTTAAAGGCAATTTTCTCAGTGCTTTTAAACAATTTTCAGACATCTATCATAAGACAGCAGTTGAAAAAACTTTCACTTAAAACAAATTGATGAAAATCGGTTAAAATTTAGGACCGCAATCGAAAAAACAACTTTTCGCCAAATAATTAAAGCTAAAGTTAGAGTAATTGTTAGTTTTGAACGCTATTTACCATTTCTTCAAGCGCAAAATCGCAACTCTGATGAGATGAATACAAACATGAAGTTCTATAAATATACTAAGTTTCATTGAAATCGGGATGGGGAAAAAATTAAGATTTCCTGTAAGATATATTACCAAAATCTTATTTATTGTATATATTTAAAGCAGAATTTTTTATTGAAATAAAATAATTTCCAAAAATAAAAGTACATAGTAATGCAAATTAACGTTTTATTAAATGACTAAAAGGAATGAGTTTTTAAAATTAACGGAAATGAATAATGAAATAAAGCCGCAACTTACAACGCTGTCTAAGGCTAACAAGGAACCTATCTTTTGCTCCCGTTCCTGATTTCAATGAAACTTGGTATGCAGCTAGAACTTCATTCGTGTATTAAGAATTAGCCCCCTTAAAGGTGCGAATTTTGCGCGTGAAGCAAGTTGTTCGCATGCAAACTTTAACATTGAGTCTATGGAGAAATTTTTTGTTTTTTCGATTGTGTGCCTAAATTTCAATCAATTCTTACCCGGCTTGTTTTAAATGTTTAAACTCATTATATGCTATATATTATTATTTTTATTTCTTTTATTATTTATGTTGAAACATTTTTAAAACAATTTTTCAATGTTTTGATGCATAATTGTGAGACATCTTTCATAAGATAGAAGTTGAATATACTTTCACTTAAAACGAACCGGGTGATAATCGGTCAAGATTTAGGCCCGCAATCGAAAAAACGAAAAATTTCGCCATAGACTTAATGTTAAAGTTTGCACGCGAATAACTTGCTTCACGCGCAAAATTCGCACCTCTGATGGGGTTAATTCTTAGTACACTAATGAAGTTTTATCTCCATACTAATTTTCATTGAAATCGGGGACGGGCACAAAAGATAGGTTCCTTGTTAGGAAATAATTGAAAATTTTTAACATAAAAAATAGTCTACGTTCTTCTCATTTTAAAAAGAATTCTTGTGAATCTTTTTTATTTTTACCTTAAAACCTATTCTAACTTGACTTTATTCGTGAATATTTATGTTTCTAATTTTAGTAAGTAAAAAAGTGAAACTCAAAAATATTTAAAAAACTTTTTTGCCCTTATTTTCCTAAAAGTGGAGAATGTTTCAACTTTTACGCAATCCATAGTCACATTAAATTTTGAAATTTAATTTTTTGTCCTGATTTACAGACAAATTCAAATTTTTTCATTTTAATTAAATCTTAAATTTTTTAAAAAATCCAGTCACGTCGAATTCTTAATAAAAAATTTATGCCTCATTGTCTCGCTAAATCACAAAGCGAAAATATGTATTTATAAAAATTATTTCTAGCAATTCTCTTCCCGTGAACAACTTAAAAGGATTTTTGCGGTAAAAAGTTGTTCGTGATCAAAATGTTAAAGAGCGAGGAGATCAATTTTTTTACAGAACCTTCGCAATGGCAAAAAAAATGTCACTTGCTGATAAATTTATATCCGCACGAAAACAATTTTGATTTCAACCAAATTTTATTTCTCACATTTTATCATCAGTTTCGAAATATATAAATATTAACATATATTAAAGAAAAAACTAAAATGTTAATAGAAATTTTAATAATTTTTACAATCAACCTTAATCTTAATCTATTTTCCACTCAACTGAAATACTTTTAAAAATCAAAAATATTTTAATAGCAAATCTTTTTTAATTCATGAATTCGACTAGAAAAAAGCAAAAAACAATAAAAGAGTTTGTATTTAATGTGTAGAATTTTTTATCGCAATGAAATTTTTTTTTTAATTAAACAAAATCTAATTTTGATCTTTCTTTTGGATCGAGATTTTAATTCATTTTATTTTCTTAAATTGTTATTTTCATAATTTTAAGTAAAATTCGTCATTTGCAGCTACTTGAAAATTTTTCATTAAAGAATGATGGAATTCTCCATAGTTTAAGAAATTTTCTCGTCTATCTTTGGGCTAATGAGTATTTAAATACAAAAATACAAAATGAATATGAAAAATCGATTTGATTATAAGCTGTACACTCGTGGCCAGAATAATATGTATCTTATCCACTTATGATAAAGATAGCATTAATTTTACTTTCACAAAACTGATTAAAGCAAAGGGAAAATTGAATAAATTTGAATCTTGTAAAATGCCGTTAACACCGAAAGAAGAGCGTTTTAAATTTGTTATATTTTATTTTATTAGAATGGAATTAGAAGAGATCGCTCGCGAATTTGGTAGATATTTGAGGACCGTTAAGAAATGGGTTGAGAGATATACAGAAACTGAAGATAGGTTGACATATTTGCATTCCCTTTTCAAAAGTTATTCATTTGAAAATTTTCTCGATAAATTGTTGTCATATATGAGTTCAAAGCTTGATAAGATACATATTATTCTGGCCACGAGTGTACCTTGAGCGTTTTCTTTTATGATTTCAAAAGAAAACTCGCCCGGCAATATGTTCATTTAAGTTCGATAGTGAATTTTATCTTATAAAAAACCATTAAAATTATTTCTCGGAATAGAGGTTTAGATAAGACACAGTAAAAGTCTGTCTGCTCAAGTTTCCATTTCTATTTTTACTCGATTTTTTCGTTGTTTTTAAAAATCAAATGAAAAGCGTATTACAAAAATAGAAGCTGGTGAATTCCGGGAAATTTTGAGAAAAAGCGGGAACGTCCTGCGTATATGCGCTGAACGTTAAAAAAAATTTGCACTTTTGAGAATTTTAAAAAAAGTAAATCTTTGCTTAAGATCTTTAGCTTTTTTCAACATGAAATCGATAATTGGATTTTACAAAGCCTCGCATTAGCTGCATAAGTTCAATAAGTTACAATACATAATGAGAAATGTTAAAAGTCAATTTCGCGTTATTTAATGCTTCAGCTTTCGAGATATGCATAAACATGAAGCTTCAAGAATAATCACAATATCAATTTTCAATGGTTGATAAGAAGTTAAGCTTTTATCAATAACTCATAAAGTGTGTGATTTCAACGTCTTACATGCGCTTTCTAATTACATTCAAAGAAAATGAAAATTTTCCACCTGTCGGTAGCTTTTTTATGGAAATGTTTACGAATGAGAAAACTCGTCAATTTTTTCGAATTTAATTCATTGAAAATTAATCATTTAGAAGAACTTTACCTCGAATTATTTAGTCATAGTAATTATCATATGCATATGATGATCGCATAAATTTTCTTAAACACTTGCGACAAATGGTAATCTCGCTGAAGATAAAAAAATTCTCATTTTCGAAGGGAATTTTTAGTTTGTAACATTCTAAAGATCAATAGAAAAAGGAATAATGAAAATTGCTAACGTGAAACGAAAAAAGAATAAGATTATTGCGCAAATTTTAAAATTCATCATTATAGTTGATATATGCTGTTGATGAGATGATAAAATTCGCGTTAACTTAAGTGCTCTTCATGATAAATTGCAACGTTATTAAAAATATTAATTATTTAAATTAAACGGATTTGTTTTACGCTTCCATTTTGTGATCTAACTAATCACTAGAAGCAAATTGTTTTATTTTATTATTAAATAATGCAAAAATAGATAATTTTTGTTCGCGAATTTTTGTTTTTGCTGGCCTCTATCACAATTTGGCTCATTTTGTGCGTCTTTGATGTTTAAAGAATGAATTAAATGATTCATTTCCATTTGTCTCGAAATTTAATTTTTTTTTCTATTATCTCACTTGTGATGTATAAAATTAAGCATCAAGTATACATATGCGAATACAAGCAATAAATCACATTATATCAAATTATAAAACAGCATTTCTTAAAAAAAGATGAGCATGGATAAATTGGATGATTCTCGAGGCAAGAAATAAGATTTTGATGATAAAAACTTAACGGACAAGAGTGAAATGTGAGAGTTCATTGTCTTTGCGGTTTGGATCAAAATTTCAAAGTTAAAATAAGCGTCACACGCGCGGGGTTAAAATAAGTTCAAAACAATCGTCGCAATGCAAAGCTAGACATCCCTTCGAAGCCAGTTGCTCCTCGATTTTCGATTGATTAAGTTGATTAGCGCTGATTTCGAAATTGAGCACCAAATTGGTAACTCCCATGAACGTTATTGTGGAAACCATTTTGTATCCTAAACAAGCTCGTTTACCGAATGAAAATGGGAAAAAGTAATCTGGCTTGTTTAAACGATAGGCACTCTCGCTATCAGAGTTTTCTTGCTCGGCGACCAGAAATCGATTTGGATTGAATTCTTTCGGATCTTCCCAAAATTGAGAACTAGTGTTCAAATGATAAGAGTTGAACATGATCATCGTATCCTTGTCAATGTCGAAATCTGTAAGAGAAAAAATGGGAAAATTAAAAAACCAGAAGCGCACTGAAACTCTAGGTGCATAACAAGTTAAGCGCCTAGCAAGTCTGAGTTTTAAAAATTCTTCAGTTTTTTTTCAACACTCATAATCATTTGGTTTTTTGCTTTCTTTCGAATACGTTCAAATCTCTTATCGATTTAGGTTTGTCAAACTTAAAAGGCAAACGGCGAATTAACATTTGTAAGAGCGTTTCAAACTTCCTCGACATTTTTTACTTTTTTTCTCGAAATTTTAAATTTTTTTGCATTTGTTTTAGTTTGCATTCGCGTTTTTTCGTTCAACGAACTTTACCTTGCAAAACTGTATCTTCGGTCGCGATATGAGGCACAATGGGCGATGAAGCAATTCTGAGCGTTTCAAGAAAAGCTGCTTCGGTGTACGGCATTTTCACACGATGCTTCAGCATAATGAATTTAGCGGTCGAATCTCTCGCGAGTACCGACCGCGCTTCGTTTAATACCGCCGCTTGGCATTTTGGATTAACCGCTAAATGACCGAGCAATCTCATCATCATATTACCGACCGCCGAATTGCCGCCAAGCAGATCGCCAAGCTCGAACATGCACACTTGCCAATTGAACGAAATCGGATTCTCGAAATGATGTTGAAGTATGACGTCTAAAAAATCTTCGGCGTTTTCATCTTCGTGCTCCTCGTTGCTCGCTCTGAGCTCCAGTCTTGGCTTAACGATTTTATCTTCGATGTAATTCCTACAAAAAGAAAATATGAGCTAACTAATTTTAGTGCAAACATAGCCTTGTCTAGCCTAAGTCTTAAGCATTCGCGTTGGCCGAAAAAAAGTTTTTTCGCGCAAACTTTCTTACAAAAATTTTCGAGCGTCATATGATTTATTCTTGTTGCTTTCGTTGCGAAAGCAGATAAGCGATCAGAAAAAAGCGTCTCCGCCGAATCAAATTTCAATACCACATGTGGATTTTATACTTGGAGCGGTTAGGAAAAAAATTCAAACTTGAGCTTGAAAATTTTTCGATTCACTTGCATATTTATGCGCTTTAAAAATTCAAACAGGAGCCTTGCAATTTTTTTTTGTTCTAAAATTCTTTGAAAATGTGAAAAAAAACATGAAAAGTCGCCTTTCGAAGAGGAAAAACAAGTTCAATTAGAAGATTAAAATTTTTAAAAAAGTTCTCAGCGAAATTATCAAACATTTTAGCCTTCCGCTTACGTTTTTTTTAAAAAACGTCGATTCGACGTTGATTTTCATCGAACAAAAACTTATGGCCCAAGGAGTTTTTAAACGATCAAATTATTAACAAAAAAGCTTTTATTACAAGCGCAATAACTTTACGCGACTGTCAAAAAGCGCTTTATCAAAAAAATATCTTCAAAGTTTAAGGTCGTCATTTATTTTTGAGGTCGAAGATTAACGCGATAATTGTTATAAATAAATTAATTTCATCATCGGTGAATAAATCAAAACTTTAGGCTTACACAATTCAAGTCTCTGTTCTCGACAAAGATCTATAGACATGGAAAAAGCCGAGTTTGCACTGACGCTGATCTATATGCTAAATTTCAATTAAAATCCGCATGAATAAGCTTAAAGCGCTCGAGATGGAAGAGCAGGCGGGCAAGCCGAAAGAGAAATTCTCATTGTTAATCAATCATACTAAGAAATAAAAATGATTTAGTCAGACTAAAATTAATTGGTCTTATGTGACGTCAATCGTAGAACAAAAAGCGAATTTTTCACTCGGCATGAGGTTTTATCTACTTAATTTAAGAATATGACGCGAATGTTAGTCGTGTTTAAATTTTGAGCAATTTTTTTTAAATTGCTAATAATTCAATAAAGGCGAGTGCGGCAATGAAAAAATGTTAAATTAGGTTGAGTAAAGTAAAATTTTCAGACAGATGAAATAGAAAAATCGTTTAAACTTCGAATATTGAAAGAAAAATGTTTAAAAATGATAAAAATGAGACAGAATGAGATAATTTTTTTAAGCTAAAAGTGCTTTAAATTACTAAATAGAATTGTAAATTGAATGAAAGGAAATCGAAAAAACCTTGCGGTAGGAGAAGTAATTATTTAATCAATTTAGGGACGTTAATTTTTTCCGAAGTGGTTCGAGAGAAAAGCCCCCCAAGGTGTTCTTAATTCAGAAAAAGTTTGGCTTAAACGAATAGAAGATAATTTTTAAACGAAAAATGTGACATTCGCAGTTTTTAATTGTGAAACGTGTAGCGAAAAGAACTGTTAAAAGAGGACAACGGGTAAAATTAAAGTGAAGAGACACAATTGAAGTTTGTGAAAAACTTTTGCCAACTTCGCCTACTCGAAACGATCGCTTGCGAAAGTAACAAAAATTTGCATTCTGGGAGCGCTCGCATTTTCTTCTCTCAGTGACCGGTTTGCTCAGTGCCGGGTCTTTATTTTTAGAGTACATTCACACTGAAAACGCCGTTTTATCAAGAGAAAGTTTTTTGACATCGACGAAAAATTGTTGGTAAACATTTATGCGAAAAAACTTGAAGCATCACTTTCGCTAGAAAAAAGCGAAAAAACGCGCAAATTTTCTTACCGCAAACTGTCGCAGGTTTCTCCTAACAACTTTAAGTAGCTTCGTGCGATGCCGATTTTCTCAAGTGTCGGAATGAAATCGATCGCGTAGCATTGATTTATGTCCCAGAAAACGAAATCGAAGCCGTAAACTTGTCGTCGAAATTCGCTATCGTTAACGTCGAACCTATTTTACGAGCGAAGATTAATTTTCAATTGTTTTACAAGAGTAAATCGCGTCAAACCTTTGCGAACAAAGATATGATATGAATATGTTGTAACAAGCGGCCAAAAGGTCTAATTTGGGCAAAACTTTTTCGCCTTCGTTTACAATATTCACTATGAATTCGGAGAATTCAGTGTGAATGCACGATTCAAGATGCTTAAAGAGATCAGAGCCGTAGCGAGGAAGGATTGCGTTTTGAGCCAGCGTTCTTCTGAACCTATGCAATTCACTCCAATCGCACAAAGCCATCGCTGAACGTCGGTGAAAAAACGTTAATCTCTTAATTACGGGCGGAAAGCAGAGCGAACAACTTACAATTTTCACGATCGCCACCGAAAATCAAAAGATAGCGATCGAAATGCGGCCTATTGGCAAACGCATCGGCGCGTGTGATGAGCACTTCTTTTATTGCGGACATTGATGATACTAAAACGCACTTTTTGCTGCCAAGCTGCAACGAAACCACGTTTCCGTACTGCTTACGAATTGCATCGAATCCATCCCATGGCCTCTCGTATTTCGCCAACAAATGCATGTGTCCGATGATCGGAAATCGCGGCGGAGACGGAGGGTCTGAAATGAGAAGTGAATAAGTGCGATTATTGCGACAATCGCAGAGATAATCAATTATTGAACTAACAATTCTTTTTCACTCTTTTGCCGTTTCGTTTAAAAGCGATTATCAAAAGTAAAGTCGCACAAATTAAGCTGAGAAACAGCGAACAATTGGTGATCAAAGAGTCCTCCATCGTCGCTCGCCGATTAAACACTGAAAGAGAGAGTTCTAAAACAAAAAAGAAGTACTTGCAGCAATCGTTTAAAAGAGCAGCAGGAGAAGTAAGGTTCAGGGACGCGTACAGTTTATAAAACTTTTCAAACATTTATTAACATTCCGGAGAAGAGTAGAAAAAACGCCCTCCAGACATTTGCAGCCACAAGATAGGTACGTTTTTGCTGACCAGGCGACGAATGCAAAGCGAGTTGCACCAAAATAAAATAACAAAAAAAAAATTTCTAGGCACCTCGTGAGATCGAGGGAAGTTCAGCAAACAAGACGCACAATGCGCACCAATACTCGAAAGTAGCTTCTGATTTGCTCGTTCGACGTCACTTTGTATGGTACAGGTATACGCGATGATTAAAATCTAAAAACTTTAAATACACAATCATTCATTTATCGGTCGCTTCTGCAGATAAGATCGCCGTATCTTCCAGCAATTACGCAAGAAATTTGTTAACGAATCGCTTTTCTCATATTTTTCGACTAGGATTTAAAAACGCGAACATGCAAATTCTTAGCTAATCCTATAATTCCTTGAAAAATCCCTTTTATTATCCGCATAAAATATTTTCGCTCTCATTAGAAAAAAAATTTAACGGAAATGATTTAAAATCGCTGTTGCGAAGATATAAAAAACTGATTGCAATGAACGATATGGGATTAAAATTTACATATTTAGATATTGAAAGTGTGAACTTTTGAAACTAATGAGCAACAATAAGAAATAATAAAGTTTTGTAAGTTTTCATTTTGTTGAAAAAACGTGAACTTACTATTTCACTTGATAAGAACATTTTTTACATTTTCATGTGATAAAATACGTCATAAAATTTTGAAAAGTTTAATTCATTCGCTTTGTGAGAGGGAACTAATTTCGTTTGTTTTTTAATTTTCATACTTTGTAACTAAAGCACGAAGTGTTTTTCCCCGGTAATTCACTTTTCACAACCATTCAATTTGATGACAAGTTACACGGCGAAAATAAAGTTATTTTCATTGATCTCCTAAGTTAGTAAAGTGTTTCATTTGTTTCTTTAAACAACCGAAAAAACTCGATTAGCATAAGATTAATTGTTAATCTATCGATCAAAGTATTGAGAGACAAAGCGAATTCAACGTTTGTTTATTTCTCAAACTTTTTATTGCGATGAAGTGAAAGAAAAACAAACAGAAAAACAACGAATTACGTATTAAGATGTTTTTGGCGATGAAAGCTTAAAATAATTTTATTTCGAAAAATCGTCACAATCGAATCGGCTAGTTTCATTTGAGCAATAGTGACGTTACTTTGAAATTAACAATAAAGACAGGAAAAAAGTTAAACAGCGAAACTTTCTGACAAATTCGAAGAAATTAAAAAAGTCCCTTTGCTGTAAATATTAAATTTGACATTTCATTTTAATGAACAAAGCACTAATTATTGCTTCCTAGAATGCACTTTGATTATAATTTAAATTTTGACGTGTGTAAAATAAAAATTCGAGAGAACGAATGACAGTGTTAAGTTCTAATTGGTTTTACAACTTCACGGTTTTTCTAACAGTCTAGGCAATAATGTTGAAAAGAGTGAAAAATGCATACATATTTATTATGAGACTCTATATAGTTGAGATAGACACTTGATAGTACTTATTTTGCCGATTTAAGCTCTTAATATGTTTAAAAAAAATTTGACATTCTGATGCTGGCTTAAAATCCTCGATCTAAATTTTCGTTAAGTATTCGTTAACGGGATGACAAAATTTAAATGAATACAATTTCATAGGTAAGCAATCGAAATGAAAAAACTGTCTAACAGTGAAATGTCATATGAAAATGAGACTATTGAAAAAGCGAAGAAGTAGCTTCAAAGTAGACTTGAAATTGAATCCAAGTTTAAGTCTATCGCCAATTAAAAATTAGATTAAAGTTTCCTTGTTTAAAAAGTTTTTTAAGTTTATGAGCAATGAATGTTACCTTGTGAAAATTAATTCATTAAAAAATTGTTTATTTATTTTAAGAATACATTTTGAATTATGAGAAGTATCGATATGAATAGTTGAATATGGATAGTGCGAATCGATAATGAAATAAGGACAAGGATTTTTGTCGAAATAAATCGATTAAATACAATCAGTTGTGCGATGAGAATTTAATTTAATTAAGCAAAGCAAATCTTATTTTTAAGTCAGTCAAAGTTAATTACTTTATTTCACAGTCGTGTGATTTCAAATAGAGTGTGTTAAGGCGAATAATTAGAAGTATGAAAAATATAAAGCGAAAAGCTAATCACTTCAGATAGCGAGCACCCAAGAGAGAAAGAAGAGAGAGCGATATTAGTTCAGAATTTTTCTAATTTGAAAGTAGTTTTGTAGTTTTATTTACACCTTAAAATGTATGCGAGTGGGTCATTGGGTTACTCTATCATTATCTTGTTCTAAACATCAAAACATTTGCTTTAAACTCTATTGCAATTATATATGGCAATGAGTGTTCAATAATAAATCAATTTTGTTTCAACAAAAACTAGTAAACAATAGAGGTAGAAACGGGGAGAAAATAGTAATTTTAAGCCCGCTTGTTAGCCGAAAATTAATGAGTGGTCCAGTCTAATAAATCTTATCTCCCGTAGAACCCGTCCAAAGAGTTTAATCTTTTTTTTATACGTTAAAGCCTAAAAGCTACAATAACTTGTCACCCAAATGTGAGCTGAAGGTAACTGATTGTTACTACTCAAGTCAGAGATCTACTCGTTACGAATACAAACGGCACACACCGGCATAGCTCCAACATCATTGTATAACTTTATTATTTTCCACGCATACATAATATGTGCAGTTATCTTTGATGAAGGTAATCTCAAGATAGAGAATTACTTATGTTGACCACTAAATGGGGACAAACTAACTTATAACTAACGATGTTTAAACCATTACCACGGATTTCATTCCCATCTCAAATTTCAAATTTTATTAACAATCTAAAATGAAAATGTCTACTATTTTAAATTAGATTTCAAAAAATGTTTCATTTACTCAACCGCTTACATTACTCCCATTCTCTATCGTTCTACATCGTTTCATAATACAATTGTTTCCATTCAATGCAATTCCCACTTTTGGTATTAGCAAAAGAAATCTTTTTATATAAATATTAAAGCAAACGTAGAAAACTATTTATGAGTGATTATAAAGAACTGTTTGGGAAATTTTTCTCGACGATCTCACAAATTGAGAAAACGAATTTATTCTACGCTTAAAAACTCCTTTTATCGGTATGTATTCTGAAACTGTCAACGCTTGTTAAGGGTCAACGGGCTGTACGGGTTTTACGAGAAAACTGGTTAAAATATTTAACCATTTTTTTTATCAGATTCAATGGTTTTTTTCAGGTCCTGTTTCCATCTTAAGTAAACACCACAATTCAATTCAACATAGAATAGAGCCTTTATAAATCAAAATGAAGATCGTTTAACTAAATAAACAATCGCAAAATTTGAATTATAAAATTAAAATTAAAATTAATGTAAAAAATAACAATAACAATGAATTAAATTGTGAATATGCATGATACTCTCTTATGATGCTTTCGCTTTTCCACATATCATAATTAAATACTCTTTGATTTAAATTCTTCGAAATTGGATTAAGAAACTGTATTGGGCTATAATTTCCAAAATTGAAGGTACTTATGTTAGAATAAAAAATCATGAAAAAGCAAGTTATGAAACTTGATTTATCTGGACCGAGAAGATGATTGTTAAACTTAAAGCATTGTTATTTTGGCTTGTATTGTTTACGGCTAAGCACCTCAATTAATTCTGTGAATCATATGACCACTTTATTTTTTCGACCACAGGTATTTTGATCATTTGATTAGATAGAACGTTCGATTAAAACTAATTGATAAAAATGCGATTCTTTGTTAAATGAAAATTTATCACAGGCAAAAATTTTAAATGAATGATGGCCAACCACTATTCACCAAGTTTTTGTTAAATTTTAATTTAAAAACAGACTAATTAAGTACTATTGAAAATATTGTCTTTCGTGAAATATGTTCAACA